>CM073734.1:25174531-25438956 GCA_037113605.1 Calophaca sinica
GTAACAGGTTTGCTTTGACTTGGATTTGGATTTGCCTTTGTATTTAGCTTTGCCATCTCTCTTTTCTGATTTGCCCCGAGCATAAAGCAATTCAAAATCACCCCCTTCACCTTTGTTCTCAGTGATCTTCTTTTTCATCTCCCGAGAATTGAGAGTTGCTTTAAAAGGCCCGGGTAAAGAACACAGCAGCATCACTGCCTGATCCTTCTCTTCAATATTGACATCGACACTCTTCAAATCTAGAACAACCTTGGTGAATTGAGAGACATGTTCCCTGATTGAAGAGCCTTCTTCCATTTTCAAATGATGGAGTTTCTTCTTTAGGTATAGCTTGTTGGTTAATGACTTTGTCATGTACAAACTTTCAAGCTTTAACCACACACCTGCTGTGGTTTCCACCCCTGCAACCTCTCTAAGCACTTCATCACCCAAAGAAAAAATGATTGTGCTATGAGCCTTGCTAACCATATCTTTCTTCTCCTTGTTCGATAGAGTTGCTGGCATATTGGCAATGCCCAGCAATGCATCTTCCAACCCTTGATGAACAAGGAGAGCCTTCATCTTGATCCTCCACAAGCTGAAATCATTTTCACCATTGAACTTCTCTACCTCAAACTTTGCTGAACCCATCGCGAAATGATATGCCCAAGAACCCTCAAGAACAGGGCTCTAGATACCAATTGTTATGAAAATAACCAGAGTTGCTGGAGTTGCAGCAAAGTAGAAGATCAAAAAAACATAAAGAAAGATCACACCAGACTTTATCGTGGTTCAGAGCAATTTTTCTCCTACGTCCACACTGACTCAGATTTTATTGAGTGAACAAGAACACTCAGCTCTCAGTACAAGAATTCCCAGAGAACTCGTTGTCTCACTTGCACTCACCCAATACAATCAATTCCCAATCTCACAGTACAGAATGAATTAACTCTGTGCACTCTTAGCCCCCAAACCTCGACTTATGTACACCTAAAGTCAAGGTCCTCTTAAGAAAACAGTTACAATTGATATAACCGAATACAACAGATATAACAAAATTATAACTAACAAGAGTTCCTATCGATTACAAGTGTATCACAAGGTTTATAACAAAGCATAACTAACTCAACGGCTAAGTAACAGATTGAAGAGCCACAGAAACTCACAATGTTACTGTAATATATTCTTGCATGGGAGCCAACTCTATTGGATCGCCAACTCTATTGCTCTTAGACGCCCTGCTGTCCTTACAATGTTGGGGACGAGAATAGTCAAAAAGCAGCTTCTAAGGAAATCGATGCTTCTAAAACAGCCCCTTTAACGGGGGTACAAGACAATAGTACAACAGCAACTACCAAGGAAACCGTTTCTCCTGAAAAAAGCCCTCTGGATTCCCCTGAAGAACTTACTACTGTGAGTCAATAAGCACATGAACATGCATCATGTGTGATATGTCATTAAAACCTGACCGGCTCCAGGAATTTGTCACCAATTAATGGTTTGATTTGTTTACAGCTTGCAGTCCCATTTCTATCCAGTAATGATAAAGAGGTCTGGTTTTGACGGGACGGGTCCTACTGCTGAAGCATGTAAATGATGAAGCTAATGAGTACTTTGAGCGTGCAATATCAAAGGTATGAAGTCATATTTGCCTCAATTTTGTTTTTAATTTGCTATGCTGGTTTTATCTATAATGTTTGTATTTACTTATCTGTGAACTATGCTTTTGATTGCTCTTTTTCATTTTTACTTGTACTAGAAATTTTGCTGTTGCTATTGCTATTGCTATTATTTCCATTTTGTTCATGGGATTGGATTTGATTTCTTGGATGTACAGCACTCTATATGATGCTGGTCAAAAGGCTGAAGCTGCAAAGTATCTGCGTCTTCTTGTTGCTTATAACCCTGCTTATAAGAAATTTTTGGATCAGTGTGAGCAAGATGAAGATTTTGCGAGTGATCTTGCCCATAGTAGGAGAGAACTCGGATTTCAGATATTTATACTAAAATGTCCATATTTATTGTATTATTGTATATCTAAACAATAAAGTTTTCCCTTTCAGTTCATGTTTGCTTTACAGTTTTTAATTAATGTATTTTGATGATTAATCAGCTCAGATTTCAGCTGCATTTCATGATAATTTTTAAAGAAATCGTGTCATTATTGAAGTGATTGCAGCATTTCCCCAAATTAAAAGTTATTCATATCTCTTCTGGAAACCGCGTGTATGAAAGATTTCATAGCTCTAACTAGCGGTCTTGGTGGGATGGAACTCTTGGTGATTTTTTTTTCTTTTTTGGTACCATGGCATTGGTGGAACTATTCCTCGGTTTTCTCGAGGATTTTTTTTTCTATCCTCAAGGCTCGAACTCGAGACCTTGGTTAAGGAACGCAACTACAGTACCAGTCGGACCAACTCTTAGTTGGTCGGTAATTGTTAATTGATAATTACTGAATCATTAGTTAGGATTATTTTTAATAATTAATTTAGTTTGAATAATTCATATCTTTTATGGTATTTTATTTAGTTTGAGAATTCCGAAAGAAATTTTCAGAAATAAAATTAAACCTTAATTTGTTTGATTTATGTATTGTCGTTGGTAGAGCAAAAGGAAAAGCCAACAGAATTACCATTATAAAAAAAAAAAACCAACAGAATTACCAATGCAGAAGTCTAAAAGAAAAGATAATAGCGATCTTATTTGATTCATTTTTTTTCGTTTGGGTCTCACAACTCTATTGCATTTATGCCCACGGGGCAATAGGCAAACTGTGAAAGGAATAGTAAAAGAAGGTAACTATTTTTTAAAAATGAATGATCTTTTTTAATTTTTTTCATTAATAAAAAGGTAATAATACTTAAAAGTTATAAATAATCAAAATAACAATTTAGAAACGCGGTACAACTTACTCTAAAGATATACTCATTTCAATTGAAAATGAATCTATTATATTATATAAAATGGAGTTTTGCTACATGACAGCTCTACGTTTATTCGTTTTCCACCAAAATACAAAATACTTTTTTTTTATTCATGAAATTTTATTAATTAAGACATATCAATCAATCAATACTCATGTATAGACTTTTACCATTCAGTCAAATTTGAATTAAATCAAATTTAAATTTAAAATGTAATAGATTAAAGCATATCAATCAATTAATTCTCATATCAGAATTTTTTTCATTTAATCAAAATATTATCCAAGTCATGTGATAACATAAGAATCGTTAATTTTTTTGCCTAAATCAATTTCAATTTCAAAATTTTTTAGTTATTGTTTTAATTATAGCAATCATTACTACCCCATGTCAAATTAAACAATAATATCGCAGTGTAAATTATTAATATATTCCCTTAAATAACTTATCTATTCATCAATATTTTTTTTTGACAAACACTATTTATCATTATTTTATTATACAAATTTGGTTACTTTTAATTTTATAATTTTTCATAAATGATTAATTTTACTATTCACAATAATAAAATTTAATTTAAAAATCATAATATATAATGTTAAATTTTATATTTTTTTTCATAATTTGTATATTTTATCACTTACATATTATTAAAATTTAAAAATTTTCAGCATTCCGTTGGAATATAAATATTTCCAGCATTCCATCATTCACATGATTGTCTATGTTTAGTTAAAATAAATGTTAAATCAATATGTATTTTTTTCCTTAAAGCTTCGATATTATATGCGAGCAGTGGTGGTGCTGAGCACAGGCGGGATGGGCGACCGCCCGGGCCCCATATTTTTGGGGCACCAAATTTTTTTGTTTAGTAGTAGTATATACAAATACTTAAAAAAAATTATATTACTAAATTAAAATTATATATATATATATATATGTATAAATAAAAAATTAAAAATGCATTGGTTAAACAAATTGACCAAAGTCAATTAATCTGAATCATGCCACAATTTTAGGCGGCTGAACAATGGCACAAAAAATTGAACGTTAGGGCAAATGAAGAGTCCATTTCTCTTGTCTCTTAAACAGTTAAACACCCACAATTTTATCTTCTAAATTCTACGTCTAATCTCTCTGTCTCTTCTCTAATCTCTAATATCTACATTTCTCGGTGCATACTCCATCTCTTGCATCAATCGCAGGGTACAATATTTTCCTCGCTGTGTTGGAGTCTCGGACGAACAACACGGCAACACCAAGAGCAAAAAAAATTAAGGTAGTGTCAAAAGTTTTCCATTCTACACCAACATTTTGTCTTCTAATGTACTTTTGTTTATAATTGTTACGGACCGGTCTCCGAGCCGAGTTCCAGCATATCCACCAAACCGAGCCGACCCGACCTTTTCCGATCCGTTTCGAGCTCGACGAGCTACGTCCGATCCGGGGCACGTCAAACCGGTCCTCCGGGTATAATCGCCTCGGTGTTAGCACCGAGCGGGTCAGGGGCGAGCCGACTGGTGGATCTCGAACCTTCTAGAAAAGGATGCTTCTGGAGACGACACTTGGAGCCGTTGCCACTCCGAAGATTGAGGATCACGTAGCCAGTACGTGATAAACTTGGCGAGTCTTGAGATATTAGGAGGGATGGTGATCCTGAAGAGAGGGGAAGAATTACCTCGCGCAGAATCCGGATCGTGGGTTATCCTCCTTCTGCGAGACTCCACTATATAAAAGAGGCTTGGCCTCCCAGGTTTGGAGACTCTCTACTCACTCTGAAACCCTAAACACTTAACTCACCTTCTTTTCTCCAAAAGCCCTATTTGACTTAGGCATCGGAGTGCCTTTTACAGGTATCCCCCCATCTGTACCAGAAGGAGAGAAGACGCTGTTCCGAGGAGGAGGTGAGCCTCACCATTTTGTGCATTAACATTGGCGCCCACCGTGGGGCCCGGTAAAACTAGCCTGGGCCTCAAGGATACCACCGAGCAAGGATGGTACGCACTAGAAGCACGGCGAATCGCAAGTTACCACCGCCAAGACACAACTCGGTCGGTCGGATTTAACGCCCGCCTCCCGACCCGGTCGTGGAGCTTCTAAGGGCCGAAAACCAAGAATTAAGACGCAAGATCGAGGAGGCTCTTGATCGGGAGAGGAGGATGGGCCGCGAAACGCCTTCCAGAACATGCCAGAGAGCGAAGCGGCGATGAGGAGACTCATCGAGAACAGACGGTCGAGCCGAACAGAAGCCCTGGCGTCGGGCGCGCGACACTACCACAAAGACCGACCCTGAGGTCGGGCTAACACTACTCCCTTCAGCCGAGGAGATCATGTCCGATCCAATCCCCAAGCATTTCCAAATCCCCAACATGGACGCTTACGAGGGTAAACCGACCCAGGAACACCTCACCGCGTTGATGCTCGGATCTTTGCTAGTGGGGGCCTCGGAGGGTTTGAAATGCGTGACTTTCCATGCACCTTAAAGAGATCCGCCATGATGTGGTTTTCCAACCTCCCCCAGCACTCGATCCGTTCCTTTAGCCAGCTCGCGGAGCAGTTCGTGGCCAGGTTCACCACGAGCCGAGCATTCAAGAAAAATTCAACGTGCCTGGTCGGGCTCAAGCAGAGATCGGAGGAGACCCTCAAGTCATTCATAGAGCGCTTCAACAACGAAACGACCCAAGTCAGAAACCTCAGCAACGACGTGGCGCTCCACGCCATAGTGTCAGCACTAAAACCAGGGCCTTTCTCGGACTCCCTCGCTCGCCGCCCCGCCGAGTCCTTGGACGAGTTAAGACGCCGCGCTGTGGGATACATCAACATGGAAGAAGTCTCCGCAGCCAAAAAGGAAACTCAAGGCCGACAAGACAAAAGCAGAGAGCCGACCAAAGACTAAAATGACAGAAGGAATGACCGCCGAGAGGCGCGGAGACTATAGAGGGCGATTCACCCCCACAAGATGGGAAGGGGCCAGAGAGTGTTGAAGGAAGCCTACACAGGTAATCTCATTACCTCGCTTCCTGAGGACTCCCAGCCAGGGCCGGACCGTCAAAATCATGCGAGTACCACCAGGTGTCTGGGCACACCACCAACGAATGCCAGGCACTAAAAGTGAAAATCGAGAAGCTCATACAAGCTGGACATCTGACAAAATACGTGGACAAAGGGCCGGCAAAGAACCTCTGCGGAAGTAACTGAACCGCAGGAGATCCCGTACGCCCGAGCGTAGGCGCGATAGATCGCCAGCTCGGAGAGGGAGAGAGAGGCGTTCACCTACTCGACAACGCAGGCAAGGGCCTGACGGAGGTACTCCTTCACTTAACTTGATTGCAGGTGGTTTTGCAGGTGGAGGCGAGTCGAGCAGCAGCCGACGAAGGCACTTGAGGTCCGTCAACAGCTCGAGCTCAACGACCGCCCCTCCTGCTGTCCTACCGACCATTTCCTTCTCGGAAAAGGATTACCAAGGGATAGATCGACAACAGGACGACCCCATGGTGATCACTGTTCAACGTAAGGAGAGTACTGGTCGACCAAGGTAGCTCGGCAGACATCATCTATAAGGAAGCCTTTGATCGGCTTAAACTGCCAAGCTCTATAATCAGACCCTACCGAGGTACGTTGGTTGGTTTTTCAGGTGCAAAAGCCCGGGTGACGGGGTACTTTGATGTCCTGCTCACCTTCAAAGCAGACATAGGAGTCAAAACAATCGAAGCGCACTTACTGGTAGTAGAGGCCGAGTCTGCCGCTGACACTGCCTACAACATGATCATCGGAAGAACAGTCATCAATGGGATTGGAGCCATAGTATCCACCCCTCATCTGGCGATGAAGTTCCCATTGCCCGATGGACAGATAGCCACAGTACACGCCGACCAGAAGGAAGCCAGGCAGTGCTATGTCAACAGTCTCAGAGACAGCAAGAGCAGGGATCGCCCTAAATCGGGCTACATGATCGAGCTGGACCCCACAGGAGAGAGCGACCTTCGACCAGTACCAGTGGACGACATCAAGAGCATTGATCTGAGGGGACCAGGGAAGAGCGTACGAGTCGGGACCCAACTGCCCCAACAAAGCGAGCAATCCCTGACGAAGGTCTTGCGCGCTAACGCCGACCGTTTCGCGTCGGCGCCGGAAGACATGCCTGGATAGATTTAAAAGTGGCTTGCCATAAACTTCGCCATCGAGCCAGGAGCTCGCCCGTCGCCAGCGCAAGGAAGATCCACAGGAGAAAAAAAGCGGCGATCCAGGAAGAAACCTCCAAACTCCTGAAAGCAGGATTCATAAAGGAGATCAAATACCCTACTTGGCTTTCTAACGTGGTACTGGTAAAGAAAAGCAATGGTAAATGGAGGATGTGCACTGACTTCACCGACCTAAACAAGGTTTGCCCTAAGGACCCCTATCCACTCCCGAGCATAGACGCCCTGGTGGACGGCACGTCAGGGTACCAAGTGCTGAGTTTCATGGACACATACTTTGGATACAATCAAATAAGAATGCACCCACTCGACGCCCCGAAGACAGCCTTCATGGCAGAAACCTCCAACTTCTACAACATCACTATGCCCTTTGGGCTGAAGAACGCTGGCTCCACATATCAGAGAATGATGGACGAAGTCTTCGCCGACCAGATTGGGAAGACGATCGAGGTTTACATGGACGACATGGTCGTAAAAACCCCCAGTTTCGACGCACACCATAGAGACCTTCAAGAGATATTCGACATCGCCAGAACGTATAACATCAGGCTCAACCCCGAGAAATGCTCCTTTGGGGTACTTGGGGGAAAGTTCCCGGGGTTCATGATCACCCATAGAGGCATTGAGGCTAACCCTGATAAGTGTCGAGCTGTGATGGAAATACGGAGCCCAAGCTCCATCAAAGAAGTGCAACGACTGGTTGGTCGGATAACAGCCCTTTCCCGGTTCGTAACCCGGGCTGCCGACAAATCCTTTCCTTTCTACCAGGTACTCAGGAAGCCAGCTCGATTCGAGTGGACCGAAGAAAGTGAAACGACCTTACAACGACTACCCCATCAAGAGAATCCTGCAGAAGCCCGAGCTGTCCGGTCGGATGGTGGCCTGGTCAGTAAAGCTTTCCGAGTTCCAAATCAGGTACGAGCTCAGAGGACACATTAAGTCACAAATTTTAGCTGACTTTATTGCAGAACTAACACCGACCCCCGAGGTCGAATACTGGACGCTCTACGTGGACGGTTCCTCCAATTCCAGAGGCAGCGGAGCAGGTATCATTGTCGAAAGCCCTGCGGGAATCTGTGTCGAGCAAGCACTCAGGTTTCTGTTCAAAGCCAGTAACAACCAAGCCGAATACGAGGCATTGCTGATCGGTCTCAAGCTCGCATGGGAGCTAGGCGCCCAAACACTCCGAGTCAAAAGCGACTCCCAGCTCATGGTCAACCAAGTTAAAGGCGAGTATCAGTGCCGAGACGATGTCCTAGCTCGGTACGCCCAGAAGGCAGCTGCCATGATCCAAAATTTCCAAGAAGTCCAGCTCGAACACATCCCTCGAGAGCAGAACAACAAAGCTGACCTGCTAGCAAAACTAGCCAGCATGAAGACCGAGGGACAGTTACACACAATCGTTGTTCAAACTTTGACGTCACCAAGCGTAGAAACAGCAGAAACCAACTCGGTGAATCAGTCGGAATCTTGGATGACAGATATCATAGAGTATTTACGGCGGGGAAGGTTACCCGACGACCCTGTAGAGGCACGAAGGGTCCAAAGACGATCCACACATTACACTCTGATCGGGGGCCAGGCTCTGCAGGAGGCTTCTCGCAACCGCTACTCGCGTGTGTGGACAAGTCGGACTCAGTATATCATGAGAGAATTACATGAAGGCATATGTGTGAACCATTGTGGAACTCGGACGTTAGCTGCGAAGGTCCTCCGAGCTGGATATTACTGTCCAACAATCAGATCGGATGCCTGGAATTCATAAAAAAATGTGACACCTGCCAACGGTACGCAAAGCGAGACCACCTCCCCCCGAAGTCCTTCACGAAGTCATCGCCCCCTGACCCTTTAATACCTGGGGGCTCGACATACTTGGCCCTTTTCCCCTCGCACCAGGCCAACTCAAGTTCATTGTGGTCGCCATAGACTACTTCTCCAAGTGGATAGAGGCAGATCCACTGGCAACTATCACATCTGAGAGGGTCAAGAAATTTGTCTGGAAAAACATAGTCTGCCGCCACGGCCTACCCCACACTATTATCACGGATAATGGCATGCAGTTCACCAGCTCGGTATTCATAGACTTCTACAAAGGCCTCGGTATCCAGCTCACCTATGCCTCGGTGGAACATCCACAAACCAACGGTCAGGTCGAAGCTGCAAACAAAGTCATCCTAAGCGGCCTGCGCAAACGCCTAGACCAAGCCAAGGGAAATTGGGCAGAAGAGCTCTGCGGGGTGCTCTGGGCATACCACACCACCCCCTAGTCAGCAATAAACGAAACACCTTTCCGGTTAACATACCGGCATGGATGCTATGGTACCAGTAGAGCTTGGCTTGACCTCAGCCAGGAGAGAGCACATGCAGTCACTGGCACAGAAAGAAGAAGCTAGAATAGAACTCGACCTACTAGAAGAAACTCGAGAGCTCGCCCGGATACAAGACTTTGCAACTAAGCAGCGCGTGGCTAAACACTACAACTCTAAGATCCGACTAAAAGGATTCAGAACAGGGGACTTAGTCCTCCGAAAGGTTGAGTTAGCGCGAAAAGATACAAGGCAGGAAAAGCTCGGGCCAACTTAGGAAGGACCATACCGCATTAGATCGGAACATCGCCATGGAGCTTACAAGCTGGAAGAACTGTCCGGACGGGAGATACCGAGGACGTGGAATGCCACGCACCTTAAACTTTACTTCAGTTGACAACATATGTAAACGGATGATGTACTCTTTTTCCTTTGCAGACCTTTTTTCCCACTGGGTTTTTGGTTTGTGAAGGTTTTAACGAGGCACATCCTTATTTCCCTTTTCCACATTTAATAAAATTCTTCCCCAATTGCATTCAGAACATCATTCATGTACATCACCGAGCTCGCTCGTGGCTCGGAAGGTCTTACTCGACCTAAATGACCCTTGTGGTCGCAAACCCAAGTTAGCATAAAAACTTGGCGACCTCACTCGTGGCTCGGAAGGTCTTACTTGACCTAAATGACCCATGTGGTCCCAAACCCGAGTTAGCATAAAAACTTGGCGAGCTCACTCGTGGCTCGGAAGGTCTTACTCGACCTAAATGACCCCTGTGGTCCCAAACCCAAGTTAGCATAAAAACTTGGCGAGCTCACTCGTGGCTCGGAAGGCCTTGCTCAACCTAAACGACCCATGCAATCCCAAACCCAAGTTAGCATAAAAACTTGGCAAGCTCGTTAGAGGATCCGAAAGTCATTATCCGACCTAAAGGTTTCGTAAGAAAACTAGTACTCGGCCTGTACCGGTGCGCGGAGAAAATGTCTCAACCTCAGTTGACACAAGTTTTTTTTCGGGGGAAGCCACCCGGGGACTACCCTAGCCGAGTAGCAACTACCCGAGGACCACCCCATCTGAGCACGGTAACCAACAAATTACTAAAGTGAAAAACAAAGCAGACAATGTTTAAACTTAGTCAATTTCATTAACTTGAGACGAAAATACAAAAGAGCTCATAGAAGAGCGAGTACATCATCAAGACAGAGCAAAGCAAACCAAAAAACAAATTACGCAAGGGCATCCCCTTGGTCTTCAACTCAGGCCCCAACGACTTCCTCGGCGGCAACACTTTGACCAACAGGCTCCAAGTCAAGCCCAACTCCGACCTCCTCGCCCCCAGGCTCCTCCTGATCAGCACAACCCTCTTCCCCGTCCTCCTCTTCCACAATCCTCCCCTCTTTCACCACCTTGGTGAAATCGAGCTCGGAGATGTCCAGGTCGGGGGTGATCACCCTCACCACAAGAATCCGGCATTATCAAACCCCTCCTTATAAGGCGCTTATACTCACGATACTCCTCGACCCGGCGGCTTGACGAGGACTTCTCCTTCTCTTCCCGCAGCTTGACGCAATGTGGTCATTTTGGGCCTGGAGTTCCTCCCATTGCCGGCCAGAGAGGTGTTGCTCTTGTTCGAGCATCCCGCCTCCGAGAGGCGAGCATAGTCCTCCTCCAACTTACCCATTTTCTCCTTGAGCTCACCTGTGCGGTGGCCTTGCTTTGATACTTCCTCTCGCCGGCTCGGCCGGTGGCGTGCCCTTATCCGATCGAAAGGAGGCGGGCCATAGCGAGCCTGAGCCCATAAATGCCCAACGCCTTGCATAAACCCAGCTCGCCTGCCTCGGCCATGCACCTGTCGTCGGATCGATGCATGATCTGGTCGATCTGGTCGGAGCGGTCGATCCCGACGTTCCAAAGGGAGTCCTCGGCGTTCTCGCTTCGATCAGCAAATTCCCCGAGGTGGAGAAACCACTCGGAACCATCGGGGATATTCAAAGGAATCCCCCCATGAGGCCCCCTCGACTCCTTCGCAGGGGGCTGATCGGAATCGGGAGTCGGAGAAACGCGCGGTCGCTTTTTAGCAGCCTTGGCAAGAGAAGGGGAAACTGCGGCATCGGAGGAACCGCCCAGAACCTGGCGACTTTCTTTGAGCTCTCTTGAGGAGCTCGGCCATCTCTTTCTTGGTCATCTTCGGAGCCATTGTACCTGAAAAGAAAGTGAAAATTAGTACCCATGTTCGGGCTGAGAACCATGCTAGAAGTTGATAACAAAACTTACTTAAGTAATCCCTCCACTGGGGAGGGTCCTTCAGAGCTCGGGTAAGGAGAGGACCACAATGCAATGTGGGCAAACGAGCGAGAAAGTTCACTATCGTCTGGTCGGTGACCGACAATGAATTGAAATCCACCTCTTTTATGGGGCGAGGACTGAGACTCCAGTAAAAAGGAAACAAAGACTCGTTTTGAGCAGAAAAGAAAAAGGGATCCCCCCTCCGTACCCGGATTTTGAAGAAATCAGATTTCCAGTTCTTATAAGACTGGTCGAAAAGCTCGAGAATATAAAAGCCAGGTATTTTATTGAGCGAACACCACTTAAGTTGCTTACCAAGCCTAAGTTGGAAGAAACTGAAAAAGAGAGCAGCGGAGGGGGTAACCCCAAAGTACTCGGACACGAGTTTGAAAGCTCGGATAAAAGCCCAGCTGTTGGGGTGTAGTTGCGAAGGGGCCGCATCCAACCATTGGAGGACCTCGCACTCAAACCCACCGAGGGGAAACCGGAGGCCAACTCGCGTAAAGAAAGTTTTATAGAAGAAACAGAAGTCTGATGAACTAGACTCACCCTTGCCGAAGCACACTCGGTCCTCGGGAGAGCAAGGAAGGCAAGTTACCTCCTCGTCTCGATCCCGGTTCGGCGTAAAAGACACACTAGACCGAAGAGCGGCCACGCCCGGTGTCACGAAAAGAATGTTGGAGGCCACCCTGAGTACATCGGGGTGCACCCAGGCGTAAGGAGACCTATCATCTCCCACTCGGCGCTCGCCCCCCTTGTGAAGCGAGTACGAGGGAACAGAAACGACGGGGGGAGAAGCTGGAACCCAGGAAGTAGGAGGAACCACCTGGAGAGGCACCGGGTCACAACCACCGGGGCCACCATCGGAGGGGAACTCCTTGTGACCAGAGCCTCCAGCATAGGGCGGCGTGGAAAGGTCGAACGACGTGCTCGTCGTTTCAGACGACGAACCACCCCCAGAACTCAAAGGTATGGGGGAGGGGGGACGACGGGAAGAAGATGAAGAAGCCATTAGTGAAGAGTAGCAACGAGACTTACCAGGAAATGCGAAGGAATGGAATGAAATGGCCACTCGAAATGCAAACGCAGGGAAGGGTGGCAGAAGAAGCGTCACAGAGACAGGAGAACGAAGAAGAAAGGAGAAGGAAGGAGAGGGGGATGGCTTTATAACCCCGGCTGAAGGGAAGTGAAAGGGTGAACCAATCCGAGCCCTCCATCTTCAAAACCGGATGTAGATCTAACGGTCCAGGCCGTATCAGATGATCGACGATGGGAAGAGGAACGGCTGAGTAAATGTCCCATCCGAGTCCCATCATGTGGCAGTACACCGAGTAAAGATGCGACACGTAGGGCGCGGTACCCCAGACAAATAAGCTTCCGAGATACGCCCCCGACCTCGATAACTCTCAGCTCGGATACCGACCCAAGAGCGATAAGTAGACCCTCTGCCCTTTCGCGCAAAGATTCTAGGGGGCTTGTGTTACGGACCGGTCTTCGAGCCGAGTTCCAGCATACCCACCAAACCGAGCCGACCTGGCCTTTTCCGATCCGTTCCGAGCTCGACGAGCTACGTACGATCCGGGGCAGGTGTTAGCACCGAGCGGCTCAGGGGAGAGCTGACCGGTGGATCTCGAACCTTCTAGAAAATGATGCTTTTGGAGATGACACTTGGAGCCGTTGCCACTCCGAAGATTGAGGATCACGTAGCCAGTACGTGATAAACTTGGCAGGTGCGAGATATTAGAGAGGGATGAGCTGATCCCTGAAGAGAGGGAAAGAATTACCCCGCGCAGAATTCGGATCGTGGGTTATCCTCCTTCTTCGAGACTCCACTATATAAAGGGGGCTTGGCCTCCCAGGTTTGGAGAGAAGACGCTGTTCCGAGGAGGAGGTAAGCCTCACCATTTTGTGCATTAACAATAATTATTAATTATTAATCTTGCTTTTGTCCAAGTTTTCCCTCGTGTTGCGTTTAGCCAACATTTGCTTTTTTCCATTCTTTCTTCAACTATAAGAGGCAAACAAAAACTGAAAAATAAAATAAAATAAGAGGACCTACATAGTTTTAAGATTTTTATCTATTTGACAATGTTTTTCTCACTTCAGATTGTGACTCAAAAATTGTGGAGAAAGAGGGGAGGTTACGGGCAAAGCCACAAAGCTAGTAGCTTTGAAACAAATTTAGGATTTAAGTTGAAGTTTTAAAATCAGCTCAGGTACTATTGTTCCGTCTCATTGCTATATACTCATAAAAAATTCCTTGTTTGATCTACAGATTATAATTTTTTTGTTGTTGTCTTGTTGGCTAGTTGTTTGAACTTGTTGCCTAGAAAACAACTTTCTGGTCATTTAAAACGGAAAAGAAAGAAACAAATTGAAATTGATATTGAATCTCAAAAGGTGTTCTTGATAATTTTTTTTATCAAACCTCCTACAGTTTCTATTCAGATTGATGCAAGTCCAGATAATTTAGACCGTGAAGCTGAAAATTTAGAGAATGAACGGCTAAATAGGTATACTGAAGAGCAAGATATTTTGGTTGGAAACAATGAAATTGAAGACGATCATCATGATGATGTAAGTCTTAATGAAAATGAACTCATCTCTGCTTTTGTTGATGAACAACTTAGTCAGTCTATTTCATTAGACATTTATGATCCAAGAACATGGAATAACCTTAGAAGTGAATTACGAGATGAATTACTAAAAAATGGTTCTAAAAGAGATATGTCAATTGTGAATGGTCCTAATGATACTTTTGGTAGGCACTTCACGTCATCATATTACATTCGTTATTGTTCTAATGGAGAAGAGCAAGATAGGAGTTGACTTGTTTATTCAAAAGAGTTGGATAGAGTTTTTGTTTTTGCTGTAAGTTATTTGATACAAGTCATAAAATAAATCACTTATCAAATGAAGGTTTTAATGACTGGAAACATATTTCTGAAAAAAGAACATGAATCAAGTGGTACACACATGGCTTTCATGAGTAAATGGATTGATTTGCAAATCAAATTTCAGAAAAACATTACAATTGATAAACATCTTCAAGAGCTTATAAGAAAAGAAAAAAACACTGGAAAGATGTTTTAATTAGGATAATTTCTGTTGTTAGATATCTTACTGAACAAAATTTAGCTTTTCGTGAAAAAAATGAGAGGATTAATGTAGAAAACAATGGGAACTTTCTTTCTCTTGTTGAGATGATTGCTGAATGGGATCCTGTCATGCAAAAACATTTTGATCGCATCAAGCATAATGAAATTCATTATCATTATCTTAGTCATAAGATCCAAAATGAATTGATTAATATGTTGGGTAATGAATTTAAAAGTGCAATAGTCCAAAAAATCAAAGAAGCAAAATACTTTTCTGTGATTCTTGATTGTACTCCTGATGTAAGTCATCAAGAACAAATGACTCTCATACTACGATGTGTAGATGTTTCTACAAGTCCAATAAAAATAGAAGAGTTTTTTGTAGAATTTTTGAATGTTTATGATACAACATGTCAAGGATTGTTTTAGGAATTAAAGAACATTTTAGAAACTCTTGGTCTTGACATTAATAGCGTGAGAGGACAAGGTTATGATAATGGATCAAACATGAAGGTAAACACCAAGGTGTACAAAAGAAATTATTAGATATAAATCCCAGAGCATTATATACACCATGTGGTTGTCATAGCCTTAACTTGACACTTTGTGATATTACAAATTCTTGTACTAAAGGAAAAGATTTTTTGGAGTACTACAACGTATTTATACTATATTTTCTCATTCAACAAAACGTTGAAAAATTTTAAGAGATAATGTGAAAGGTTTAACTATTAAACCATTGTCACAAACATGTTGGGAAAGTCATGTGAATAGTGTGTGCGCAATTAAAACTCAAGCTTCGGACATCAGAGAAGCTTTACTTCAATTAGCTGAACAAGATAATGATCCAAAAATCAAGAGTGAAGCTGAATTTTTAGCAATTCATGGAATTGGAAACTTTGAGTTTTTATTAGCTATGGTTATTTGATTTGAGTTGTTAACTGTTGTTAATGAAGTTAGCAAAAATTTGCAAAAAAAAAAAGACATGCGTATTGATGTGGTTATAGAATTAGCAAAAGGTTTGATTGACTACTTGAAAAAATATAGAGAATCTAGATTTGCAAATGCTATTGTTAGTGCTGAAAAAATTGCGAATGAAATGGAGATTGAATGTGTATTTGTTCAAAAACGTCAAATTCGTAGAAAAAAATATTACGATGAAAATTTCTCTGAATGCACACAACCGAATCTTGAGTCAGCTGAAGAGTCTTTTAGAATTGACTATTTTTTATATATTGTAGATCAAACAATTGACTCACTTACTAAAAGATTTGAACAGTATAGCACATATGAGAAAATTTTTGGATTTTTGTTTAATATTGAAAGACTGAAATCATTCTCTGATAATGACTTGAAATCGTGTTGCAAATATCTTGAAACTCACTTAAAGCATGACAATTTTTATGATCTTGATGGTGATATTTGTAACGACCCGTTTCCGGACCGCTACCGAGCTCAACATACCGAGCTCGAGTTACCGAGCTCAACACACCGAGCTCAAGAAACCCTGTATGCGATGTGTTTTTAAAATGATACTCTTGTGCCTTTTAAAAGTACGATCTATTTTTTTTTATAACACCAGCTCGTGCACATCAGAGTAATTACAGCTTTTCGAAAGCATGGTGCAACTAAGACACAAGACATAAGTTCTAATAAAACAAACATGCAGAATATACATATATACCACTCGAAATAATAATGTATACAAAATACAGAGTAGCAATGTATAAAGAAAATACACCTAAGGTATGACGACTTCAAAAGAGCAATCATACCCTGGGGGTACTTCCGGCAGACACCCACGCAGGGGGCTGCTCCAAAAGTAAACCGCCAGTCTACCCTGTAGCAACAAAACATAACCGGCCCAACTGGTCACGACCTCTGAACACAAAAGAAAAACAAAGTACAGTCATAAAAAAAAAAACAACATCCAGCAACATAATCAATCACGACAAATATAGGTCGTCGCCCTGCTCCTCGTCGACCTCCTCCTCGCCATCATCTGCTGTCGAGTTCCCTGCACCCTCGACATCGCCTGGGTAACCGTCATGGATTGAAGGTACCACGGGAAAGGGTCAACTTCTCAACAATACAAGATAAGCACGGCATAAAGAAATGAGCAAACAGCAAAGTATAACATTCACCAACGTGACTCAACCCTCTCACTCTAAACTCAACCCTTTATTCCGGAATATCGTCAGCTGGTCCATCCCCGAACTGACGCAATAGGTAAACGGCAGGTCCATCCCCAAACCGAATTCCATACATTAACAGCAGGTCCATCCCCAAACTGATAATGCAACGCCTAGCCAATCCACCATAAACAAAAAGGGGACCTAGCACCCTCAGTTATCTGGGTCCGGCTCAAAAACGTCATACGACTCCCTAGCTCTCTCACTCGATGATTAGCTCGCCGCAGTCAAAGAGTGACACATAAAATTACTTGATCACATATCAAATAAAGAGAGCATGCTTAACATGAAGAAAATGCAATTCGACATTTAAGCAATAAAAACATTCTGCATGAAGAAACGCAATTCAACAGCAATTCACAATTCACAACATTTCAAGCTCGACACCAATCAAGGAATCCATACACAATAACATATAAAATAAAGTCTTAATAATGTCTAAAAGTTGCCCTTACCGAACTCCAAGCTAATGCTGCTCGACAACGACCTCGACACGGCTGTCTTCAAACGAGCTCGACAACGACTTCTCTGACTTGATCTCGACACGTACGCTTCTCAGTCGACCTCAACACGTACAGCTCTCGATCTGGATCCCACTGCTCCCACGTCCTCGGATTCGCTCTCCCGTACACCTCGATTCGGAATTCACACGATCTCGGGAATCAAACTTCCTAAAACAAGCACAACTCAGTTCGATCTATGGGTTCTAATAACACTTAGCTCTCATCCCAAGCTTAACCACAACCCAGTAAATGTTAAAACTCAAGAACTTAAATATATTTGTCCTCTAACACAAAGTTAGGGTTTTCGATCAAAAGTTCATGAAAAGGTTATCTGATGCTACAACAGATAAATCGACAACAACAACGACAAGAAGCAACAAACGACAAACTAAAACAAGAAATCGAAACAACCAAAAAGGAAGGGTTTTGGGCACTGCCTGTTGCAGAAAACAGAGAAAGAAATGTGTTTTACACGCTCAAATAATTGGTTAGAAAGGTCGGTCATGTCATGAAGAAGAAAACCCATCAATATGACATGATTTGGAAGCATAAAAACTAGCTAAACTGGAAGGAAGAAGTAGCGCTAAACAGTAGCATGAAGGAAGAGAAAATCTGTTTTTTCTTACCTCAAATGGTGGTCGAGATGGTGAGATATAGGTCGAGAAGATGATGAGGAACAAGGTTGATGAAGAAAGTTTATGTAGAAGCTCGATGGAACTCAAGGTTCTTCGATGGAAGTTTTGGAGAGAACGAAAAAAAAGAAACTCAGAGAAGGAAGGAAGAAGAAAGAAGAAAAGAGAAAGTGAATGTTTTGAGAAAACTGATCGTGATATACAGCTGGTGAGAGAAGGGCATTATCGTAACTCCAGTTATGAGATGCCAATCCCATCAGTCATTCTACCCGTCTAATCGCTCCTCTCTCATGATTACCCTCTAAGCTATAGGTCAGAGATCTAGACACGGCGACGAGACTGCAAGCCGACAATATAATATTACAAACAATATAATAATAACGCTGAATAACGTTCGTAAGAATACGAGTTACCGTCTCGACACGATGTCGACTAGGGTGCTCGTGCAAGCGCCTGAGCTCTGCTGCGAGTTCGTGCACGCGGCCTCCTCGATTCGACATGCGACCTCCTCATTTCGATGCAGCGACCTCGGCAGCTAATGCACGCGATCTCCTCAGCTCAGCAGCTAGTGCACGCAGTCTCCTCAGCTCGGCAAATGACCTCGGCACGCGATCTTGGCACGGGATCTCGACACAAGGTCTTGGTACGAGGTCTCGACACGAGATCTCGACGCGAGGTCTCGATACGACGTCCTAATACGAGGTCGATCTCGTCCTCAGGTGTTACAATATTCAATTTGAAGAGTTGAAGTCATTAAAGAAGTTTTAACAGTTGAATCAAAATTAAGCTACATGCTATTGAATTCTTTGAAAACATTTAATTGTTTTCCTAATACATGCACGACTTATAGAACAATATTAACTATCCCTGTTACTGTTGTATCAGCTGAAAGAATTTTTTCCAAACTGAAGTTGATAAAATCTTATTTGCGATCTACTATGTCACAAAATAGATTAAATAGTTTTGCTTTGATTTCTATTGAAAAAGACTTTTTAAAGAACCTTGATTATGAACGGATTATTGATGATTTTGCAACAAAAAATGCTAGGAGAATAATATTCAAATAATTACAAGGACACTATTTTCTTAATTCGCCCAGGACACCTAAAATATCAGGACCGGCCCAGTATGCGAGCAGCAGTTATTGATTTCAACATACTAGTGGACAGAATTTCTAAGTGTGTAGTGTGTGCAGCTATCTGTGTCTGCCTATTTGCTAGTAATAAGGGATGCAATGTATATGCTAGTTAAAGATCATGGCCATACTTTTCTTCTTCTGTAAATTCCCTTTTTGTAGTACTTTACATTTTAGTTTTACATCTCACATTATTATTTTCTTGTAAGATTATGTACATTCTTCTATATTTTCTAACAATGCGTCCTAGATATTTGATCATTACGGATTTTAATTTCTCATAGCCTGATTGAGTCATAACTTTTTCAGTTCGCACTTATATTCCATATTGTCCCAACTCCTAACCTTCTTTTTAAATTTTAGTGTGAATACAGGGTAAAGAAGCTCAGAAATGAAGATAGTGTTTTGCGGGCAATTAGAAACCGGCGTAAAGCTCAAGATCATTGGGACAAAGTAATTTCTTTGTTGACTTCTGAAAAGATCTTGTATATTTCACATTAATTTCCTTTTGCTCAATAATAGGCATCTTATTTATGAGGAGAGATATAGTTACTCCAAGAGTAACTCTTGTCAGAGTTACTCTGCTTAATAATTTTCTATCGACATTGAATTTCATCAATCAAACCGTTGAATATCGTCATGTTATACTAAAGATCATGCACATCAAATTTTAGATAAATTGGATATTCGTAGCCATACGATCAGATGATTAACATTTTACTTGTATTTTAAAAAGTATGTCATACGTTGAATTGGAGTTATTCGATGATGTATCAAATAATTTTAAAATTTCATGAAATTTTCTGGAGTTGATCTACTCAATAAGAACTTATAATTCAACGGTTTGATTGATGAAATTCAATGTCTATAGAGAGTTATTAAGCAGAGTAACTCTGACAAAAATTACTCCTAAAGTAACTATATCCCTCCTCCTCCTTATTTATTGGTTATATGACTGGTATTTCCGCTTTTAACCAGTTGAGGAAATATGTAATGTACACCTATGGCTGCCCTACAAAGGAAGACAACTATGATAGATCTAAAAAGGAACCTGATTGTGGTGGTATTCTGTTGCATTCAATTCATGGTAGTGGATCATCACGTAAGCGAAGGCAGCAGAGCAGAACAAGTTCTATAAATTTGAACTAGAGACCCAGCTTACCTGCCAACAAGGTAAACCTTTCACTTTATACATTCTTCAGTTTACTTTGATTTTTAGTTCACCATTACTGATGTCATCCACACTTGGGAAGATGTGATGTCATTGTTATTGGTAAGTGTCTAAAAGTCCAAATTCTAGAAGTGGTCAAGTGAAACCATATTGTATTTTTCCCATTTCCTCTCTTTAAGCAGAGAAGTGCATTACTTATTATTATTATTATTATTATTATTATTGTTATTATTATTATTATTAATAACTTCTCATGCTTCAGACTCAACAAATCCTTCTGTCTATGCATGCATGGTAAATAATGTTTCAGGTGATCATGGTTATGTTTACCATATTTAAAGTAATCTAATGCTAATTACTCAATTATCTATAGTGAATAATGTTTCACTAATATCCAGTTTTCAGCAATTGTTCATCTCATTACAAGAACTCTGATATAACATGACGTTCCTTATATCTGTTTTTTTTTTATAGGCAAATGTTAATATGTTAGTTGTTAGATTAGTTTTTTCTCCTTCGACAGGATTTGAACCCTGCACCTTTAACTCATTCACTCCTTCATATCCTTAGCTCAAACCAGAGCTCAAACCAGTTGAGCTATGTATATAGTCTAAGCTATGCATTAACACAATTGGCTTGTTGCTAGTTTTCTAGTAAAATTTATGGTTGATGCCAAGCAATATTTTGATTTGCATCTTCCAATGGTTTCTTCCAGTCATTGAGCTGCAAGCCGCTTGGATCTACAAATGATTCGAAACTGCGTCATGAAAATATGGCAAAGCAGCAGACTGTTGGTTCACATAAAGATTTCTCACCATGTGACATTGAAAGCAATCTCTATTCATGTGAAATAAAAGCAATATATTTTCTTGTGAAATAAGTCGTTAATTATCACTTTGTTAAGCTTAGTGAAACTGAGATCTTAGGGTCCACTGTCTCACCATCATAAATGTCTTCCATGGCTCCATGTTTTGTCCCGATAAAGTTTTTATGACCTTTATGGTTTTGCTACTCTATTAAGATCATAGGTGAAGGTGTGATTACAAGTTCAACAGCTATTGTAACAAGGCACACACATATAAGACAAATAGTTATGTAAGTGTTATATCTATACTAAACATAAATTGATTACGTTATTTAGCTTGAGCTTTTTGATTTGGTTAAGAGGTCATGGGTATTAAAATAAAATCCACATGACTAAACTAACATAAATGCATACATTATGTCTTTCACTTTTGTATACAATTGGTTTATCTGCAACTTAGCAGCTAGGTTGTCAATTACCATCCATTATTTAGAACTTGTTTCTGCATGATTTGAATAGTTACTTTAATGATTTGGTATACCTTTTTTCTTTTTATTAAGTTTTGAACATAGTGCTTTTGCTACCTCTTATACATTTAACTTGTATGCAAATATGATGCAGAATGTAAGGGTGGTTCTGAAATGGACATGTCTGATGTTCAGAAGAATCTCAAAAATTTGTAAGAGTATAACGCAATGTTAAGGGACAAATTATTAGCTGCACAGTCTTTGCTCCATTCTTCCTCATCTAAGCACTCTTCTCAAGTACAAAGAAACGGAACTTAGCATAGTCGGAGAGTCCTTATCGGTGCACGATCGTCAGATTGTTCCATGATTTTTACAAGCATGGATGTAGCTGTACAATGGAAGTTGATTCTTGATTGAAAACTGACCAAAGGGAATTAATGATTCTTGAGAATATGCTGCATGGACCTCTTCAAACCATAGCACTCCTAGCCAAATATTCCTACATTCAAAAGCTTGGTATTTGTGTACAATGTATGCTGATCCACATTTTTTGTTTTGTCTGGTATTCTTTGATGCTCTTCTGAAAGTGATTTTCCATGATCATATATATACATATATTTTATCAAACCTTGTATAGCCAGTGCTTTATTTTGTGTAAAGGAGGAGAGTGGCAGTGGCATTGGACTTGTTTTTGCAGGCATTACTATTGTGAATCAATAGAGTTCTTTAGAATGTAACATAATTTTCAGTTTTTCAATTTTTATTCTTTATTATGGATTTTGTATGTTATGTTATGTCATGCGGAGTAACTCAATTTTCAGTAGGGATATAACAGTGATGTTTCTCTAGAGGGGTGATACAATTAAGAGAATCCAAAAGTAATGTGCCCCTACGGACAACATTTATTTAGTCCTATGTTGTTTCCCAATTTTCAACCACTATAACAATAAAACTAATTTTTTTTTCCCCATTTTTTCAAGCATATACCACCTAACCCTTTAGCATCTCTAAGATATTCCTTCCCAACGTTGTGAACGTCAGCTTCCCAATTGAGCATGACTTCCAAATCCAATTGGGTTCAAACACACACCTATCCTTCCTACTTAACCAACAAAATATTAACCTTTATTCTTAACCCACTCCTAATCTATCCACCGTGGCGGTTAGTTCAGGTTAAGAATTTTAACAATAAAAAAACCCAACTATCATAGGTTTAGGAAAGTAAGCGTTGAGAAAAAAAAATTAATTCAAATTGGATATGGAATTTACTTTATTGCAAGAGTTCGAGGAAGCTATCCTCAAGAGAGACAAAGATTCTTTACCTTTAGGGACGAGAAAGTCATCATGGCTTACTCTCTCTCTCTCTCTCTCATCTTATCTCTCATTTCTCCCTCACATTTCTCTCTCAAAAAAATACATTAAAGTCACTGTGTTTCTTTTCCACCCTAAAGATAGAGGATCCATTTCTATCCTTGAGCATTCAATATTAAATGGCAGAGAGGGAGCATCTGTGGAAAAAAAAAGGTTCAAAGGTAGCAACAATGTCGAGTCAAATAAGAATATTAAGGATGCTAAATCTACATATTCTACTGAAATCACACTGCCAAGTGCTTGGAAAGCTAAGAAAACTGCTAAAGAAATAGTTGAGGAAGATTCAACAAAATAATATTTGTTATGGTCATATTCATTTAGCAGTTTTATATGTACTTGGAGGGTTGGAAGACAACATCCCTAAAAGCTTGTCCGCTATTCATAGTCATTTGAAAACCAAGTATGGTGGTAAGCTTTTAATAGCAGTGAGTAGAGATCCAAATGATCAATACTTTTCACTTGTTGTTTCATTGTTGTTGAAATTGAGACCAAAAAGAGTTGGAAGTGGTTCCTCACTCACACCATTACTGGAAGACATTGGAGATATCACAATACACGTGGATTCTCATTGTGTGTCTGTTGTAATCAGGCTTGCCTTGCATTTGCAAGTTGATTCCACGATTCGAACTTGCGACCTCTTAGACTCTTAGTCACACAGAAAATTACAGTTTTGCAAAAGCTAGAAAATTAATTAATTGAACATCTCAACATAGTTTGCAGCTTGCAAGTAGTACGGTACAATAATATTCCATCAAATGAGATCTTCTAATCAATAGACTTGTAATCAAATGAGATATTCTCATAAAAGACGTTTGTGGACACAAATGTATCAGACAATATATTTGGTCTGTTATCCCCAAGCCACGGTATAACTTAGGGAGGATTACTAACTTGGGAGGGAAGTCCTCATCCCTAACTCATTCCATCCATCTACTCATCAGAAATGAGGATTCAGGAGCACATTGCCTTCTCCACCAGTTCCTGCAATTCCCCGTTCTTATATGCCTCTGAAGCCAAAAACAAAGTCAGAGTAGGATAATTATTTTCTAGATATCAAGTGACGGTGATAATATAGTCTGCTCTGATGTTAGAAAGATAAATATAATAACTGATTCTTATTTTTTCATTTTGTTTGTTTTTTTCAACTATTATGAATCAATTACAAGGAAGCAAGGTGTGTAAATATAACAAAAATAACATAATAGACAAAGATTAATATGTGCACATTGGCATTTTGCAAGCACCATTTTTGCAATAGCTGAAAAAAAAAAAAAAGTGCCCAGTGCCTCTGTCTGTCATATCAGCATGGTAGAATCTTTGTCATGTTACATATGAATCAATCAGGGCCATCTTTGGTATTTATAATTTTTCCTTTAAATCAATCTATTGATATGACTCCTTTTCCTTTTAGGTTCAAGCTAGTGAATTTTCAATCTACAAAGAATGAGAAAGGAAATTATAGGCTAAACCTCGTATAATACTTCCATTAGTTTGAAGTTTAACATGATAATTACTAGTAGCAACCTGGTTTACATAATACATATTTCCCCATTCAAATGTAAAATGTGAAATTTATCATAGCTCTTCCCTTTAACTTATTTCAATTTTAGTATCCCTGTTTTATCATTATCAGTGATATATGTGTGTAAGCTGTAAAGCTTAACTCAGTTAAGTTAGTTAAGCTGTTACAGCAGAGTCGTTACAATTCAGTTAGTTTTCAATTGTATTACCCAAAGCTATCTATAAATAGCTATTCAGTGTATCGCTGATTCATTCAATGACAATCACATCTCTCGTAACTCTTTCTCTCTGTTTCGCATTCTCTCAACAATTTTTCTCACTGAAGAATTGTAATAATCATGTTCAAATGATTCCATCCATGAAGCAAACAAAATTTCCGTATGTTTAGATACTCGTTGCTAACGTGTCTTCGAGTCTAAATGTAAGTTTTCCCCAAAGGAACTCTACATACTTTGGGTCCAAAAATACCTATGCAGTTCTTCAACTATATATCAAAATTACACATGAACAAGCATAAGAAAAACGAGTTATGTATGTTATTAGTATCAGCAAGGCAGCATAGCTTGATAAGGCCATTAATTGTAGCAAACAAAGACAGAAGCAAAATTATCGTAAGTATTAAAACAAGAAATTAAAAGTGACATACCAACAGTGATATCACAGCCACCAAAAAACTCTCCATCTATGTAAAGTTGAGGAAAGGTAGGCCAATTGGTATACTCCTTCAGTCCCTGGCGCAATATATCATTTTCCAATATGTTTATTGTTTCAAAAGGCACATTCAGAGACTTCAATATTTGCACCACAGTGTTTGAGAATCCACACTGTGGAAAATCTTTGGTTCCTTTCATAAACAGAACTATTTTGTTTGATGTAACAACTTTATCCAATGTAGACTTCAATTCAGGAGTCAACGCTGAAACAAACCAAAATCAGAAAAACCCAAGTTGTAATTTTTTTTTTCCTCTAGTGAAATTATATATAAAAAAAAGAGGTTGCAATTAGGGAAAAATTAATTGAATTTACAGCTAACCCTAAAAGGGGATGTGGTGAATTGTGAAAAATTGAAGGTTGTAATTGATATGGGGGAGAGTAAAGGTTGCGACTTTATGGTGGTTAAACGAAAACCCATGAAGGGAAAGGGGGGAAGTACCAGAGGAGCAGCGAATTGTGGTAGGAGTGCGCTTGAGTTGTTTGGGTTGGAAACTGAAAATGAGGTTTTTTGTGAAAGGAAGAGGAGAGCGAGGTCGCAGAGACAGTGACGAGGTTGTTGTTGTTGTTACTCCGGAAACGTGGGAGTGGAAGCCTGATGTTGTTCTTGGCTGCAACTGTAACTGCAATTGGAGGAATGGCTTAACGCACCAACTCAACGACATGTTTGTTCAGTTTCAGAATTCCAATTACAACCACACTTCTTTCCAAATCCAAATATCTCTCACTTGCTTGATTGCTCGAGTCTTCAACTATTTCAACTATCTCAGTTGTGTTATTTGTACAACAGCAAAACAAATGAGACGCCACAAAAAATGGAAAACTATTTTGATGTTCAAACATGTGATTATAAAATTAATAGATATATCAAGGTTTTTAACTCATTAATTATTAATTGAATTTTGTTAACCATAATTTTGAATATTATTAATTACGATTTTTTGAATACCTAAAAATTGTGGTTAATAACGTTTAAAATTGTGGTTAATAAAGTTCTGTTGATATTCAATGAATTACAACACTCCGTATATTCATTTACTAAATTTAAGACTTTATTAACCACGTGTGTGAACTGCATTGACCAACAAAATAGTTGTTGATTTTTGTTGGCCATGATTGTACAAAAAATAACTTTTCTGTCGACCATTACCCTATCCTGGTGGTACTTCTTTTAGTAAAGATCCAAATCGGTTATGGGCAAAAAATATCGAGAGCTATTTGGTCTCAATAAATAAAAAAATATTAATTTAATCTATAATGTTGGTTGAATTAGTTCATAATAGTGATTAAAATATTTCTAAAATTTATATTAAAAAAACTAATTTAATTTAAATTTGAGATTTTTGAAGACCAAATTGATACTTTTTATTTCTTAGAACGACTTGGGCATTTATTCTATTTTTTTCATAAATCTAAGTGGTACTATATTAATATTTTGGTTTTTTTGTTGTATAATGTTATGGTTCTTTTTAAAATAAAATAAAACGAGTTACATATTTGTTTTAATAAATATGTCAGCACCACAAAATTTTGTCTTGGAAATATCATTCTATTGTGTATGATGAAATCAAATTACTAATGAATAACATACAAATTATTATTCTTAGCAAATATCCTCCATGTATTTTTAAATTCAAGTAAATTTTAAATATATAATTTTTAAAAATCATTGTAAACTTATTGTAAAAAACTATTTAAAAATATATGTAACAAATAAAACATTTATATTTATAAAGGAGATTTGTATAAATTGTGGAGATGAGACCTTTTTAATTGAAAAGTAAAAATATATGAAAACAAATAGTGTGAATTAAGGCACGCTATCATTTATTGCAACATGCAATTTTGATTAGACTTTTTCATATGTAAAAAACCATTAAAGAATGAAAATATTGATAAAAAATTGATCGACCAGTTTAACCTTTAACTAGTGTTTAGAGTGATCTATTGCCAAATGCCAACCTACATAGAAAAACTCACTCTCTTCGGATCTTTCTTTCTCCCATAAAAGGCATTTGCGTTTAATACATTACAAAGCATAGAGCTTGCATCCATAAAATATCAGATAACTCTTACTTATAGAAGGATCCACCCAACTTATAACATGTTTAGTTTTCCATTAAAAAGGTCAAAGCAAACATACTATTAGCCATGTTTGATTTCACAGTCATATCGCGACTGACCCTAAGCAATGTCACCGCGAAAGCTATCTCTATTAGCTTTGGTTTGTATTAATCGCGCATTCATAGACTCTCCAACACAGTTACAAACATATGCTTAGATTATCTGAATTTTTTTAAGTGTGTGCAAACATTAAATCCTAAATTCAAAGAGAGAGAGACAATTATTATGACCGGTGCATAAGAAAAGGTGAATCCAACGCATAGTGTCATGTTCTTAAGAAAATGAAAACATCCAACCCCTAAGGGGAGGAGGGCAGGGAAGAAGAAAACTTAAATGACAGTATGTGGAGACAACACTCATTATATGTATAAATTCAAGAGTGCAACCTGATTCATCCTTTCAATAGTCATGTTTGTCTCAAAGATTATACATAAATTCCTTGTTTAAAATCCATCAATGGTAACTGCTGATCTACTCCAATGGTATATTACGGTATTGCACGAATCCAAAGGGTTGCACCGTGTCTCTAAACTTATATTGAGTCTATTCGCCTAGTTGATTTTCACTCTCACGAGCACCCTCAATAGCTGAGATGATCAAGAGTAATCAGACATTCGAAGGCATTTTAACAAAGCTCAATAGCATGACATGAATTGAATATACAATTAATTTTGGTATATCCTCTTTCCACCATGTACTCAATAGCATGATCTCAATTGAATATACAGTTAAGTTTGGTATATCCCCTTTCCACCATGTACTCAATATCATGATATGAATGAATAGAATATAAAATTGAGAATTTGGTATATTATATCCCTTTTCCACCATGTGAAAGAAATCGGTGTAGTTAAGACAGAGAATCAAAGAAAATAAGCTATCTATCTTCATCTGTTGAAATGTCAATCCCCATCAGTGACAGTTCTTCGAGCATTGAATTCACATTCTTGAAATGTACACCTCTCATGCCAACTTCAACTGCTGCCTCCACATTTTTTGGACCGAGACAATATAATCGCGCACATTTTAACATAAAGCAGTTCAAGAGTTTGGTAATTAGCCAATTCAAATGAATTCAACCCTGCTAGTCCACCTTACACGCAGCCATTTATTTTGTTGTCAAAGAGACCAATTGTGGAACAATCGCAGAAAATTGCTGCCCAACATCATGTGACTCCTTTCTCAAGAATCATTAAAAGAAAACATTTTTTATGAAGATGAAATTCAATAAGTTAGATTTTGGCAGGGAGGAAGGAAAAAGAAATAATCTGCTGGGATCACATATGTCTGCTGCTTGATATGAGAGAGAGAGAGAGAGAGAGATTGATATTGGTTGCCAAGATACCAGGACATAAACATTGCACACATATTTTTGTGTATGTATTACTGATAAATTGCAAGTGATATCATGGTTTGGTTTTCATAAATGATCTGATGTATACAAAGAGTAGGAACCTGTCATCTATGAAAATACAATATGCTGGATCAACTTTAGGATGCCTCAGAACTTCCATATAGAATTCAGTATCAGGTTTCCTCTTTCCTGAAACACAACGTAAATGGATCTATAATATTCGGAGGCTTGCATGACAAGATAGTTTGAGTGTATGCTTTGGCCCTCAATAACAAACAATAAAACTCAGCTAAGAGAAAGTAGAATGATAAGTATTTTTTTGTCCCACTAGAATACAGATAATATCATTATCAAAGAAAAAGATGATCAACATAAAAGGCAGAGAGAGAGAGAGAGAGAGAGAGAGAGAGAGAGAGATTATGTATTATACCATGTGTACATGAACAAAATGTCCAAGATAAAAAATTTGATAGCTTTTGCTTATCTTCAATCAACTGGTACCTATAATACAAAACATTCTTTAGAATGCCATGAAAAGCAAAACAAAAATCACAATAGAAGATCAATTGTCTTACCATATAGGATAGTTAGTACAAGCATGCATCTCAAAGTTATTTCTCTTTAAGGCAAGAAGCAATTGTTCAATGCCTTCTATGTATTACTCATACAAGTTTCAAGGCCTGTCATAGAAGTAGAAAAACACATGCAAGTCAGTAGCTATATCAAAATAGACACGAAATATTGACCTATTTCAAAACAAAAAAAAAAATTGGGGGGGGGGGTGGGGGCTTGGAGCACAAGAACGATGCATTCAGAGTGCACTTTAAGAACGTTCTTATTGAATTTCAATGTTTTGACACCTTAAATATTGACCTATTTCTACTAGCACATAAAAAGTAACATAACGAAGGTCAAGGGAGGGAGGCTACCGAGTAACGACAACCATATATACCGCGGAATGAGGGCTTGTTCATGGCACTTCAACTTTAGTACAAACAGAACTAATCTACATAAATCTTAATAGCAACCCATAACATAATTACGAAGATGATGGCGAGTACTGGTAGAGCAGGTAACAAACAAGCAATCATTTAAATGCAAGCTCAAAAACTGTCTTGGATTGATAGATTTTTGCTCAAAGATTCTTGTAACTTTCAACGTCAGACTACTATTGAGTACCTGCTCATCGGCAGCTCGAGCATTCTAGGAGAAACATTAACTGTGTGTCTGTTATTATAGCAAAAGTGAACGCTAACTTGTTTTGGAGACTACATAATACCCCAAACCACATGGGAGGATCATAGCAAATTTGTAATTCATCTGAATCAGCTTGATCGTTTGACTACAATCTCGAAATATGCAAGTAGCAATTCTTAAAAATGAGAATTTTAATTAACCAAATTGAATTAGTAATCTATATTTGAGAAGTTTATATCTGTTCAATTCATCAAACAGATGATTAATACTAAGTGAAGTGATCAGCTCAAACCAGCAACAAAATCTGAGACCAGCCTACCTTCTAAATCAAAATCCCTTCCATCCTTGAATTTTTTTTTTTTTTTTGCTAGCTCCATCTGAAAGAAAATGAGACAGATTGATAAGAAAAGTGTTGTTGAAAGCAGAAACTATCAAATCAATCTATGCAGAAGTTTTGTTAAAACCCCAAATACCCCATTTGAAAGATTCGAAAAAACCCCAAATACCCCAATTGCAATTTGAATTCATAATCAAAATACTAATCTAATCTGGGTGAAATGTTTTGACCTTTATACATAAAATAAAAGAGGGTCCCTCAGTTTTGCAGTGAATTTATAAAAGTCTGTTACTTTTATTTTATTTACCTCATCAATGAGACCCTTTTCAAATTCAACCCATGCAGTTGGGTGCTTGCATTGCAATCTATGAGTTCCTTGAAAAACATTCCGAAGAAAGCAGGGACGTCTTTGTAGAAAGGGTCATGAATAATGGTGTCCATGATATCGAATAGCAGAACGGGAAGCTTCCTTTTGCTGTTCATCGCCATGTTTGTGATTGAATTTGAAAGTGAAGGTTTCAATTTCAATCCACAGTTGACACAGTAATTTGTTCCAAGTGTTGGGGGGATTGAATTTGAGGGTACTCCCTCACTCAATAACACCATTTTTTTCCTTTTTTTTAAATAACTCATTGGCTCACAGGTCCCTCTAATATAGAGGTTTTGTAGAAGGGTCCAAATCTGGATGTAGCCAGTTTAATACTCTCTCATTCTCTTAATATAGAACTCTCTTTAACTATTTTACACCCTTAAAAAAGTAGATTTTGGTAGTTATTAGCATTAAATTTGTACAAAATATGTGCTATTTTTTTTAAGTTACCCTTCTCATCTTCCAAGACTATTAAGAGAGAGAAAATTAATGTACCTTGATATAGGGGTAACTTTGTAAAAAAAATAATAATAATATATCTTGGTCTTTGAAAATGGTCTTATATTAAGGGACAAGAAAATTTTACCAAAAATATCTTATATTAAGTGACTGATGAGAAGTATTTTTTTTTCTTTTTTGGGTTAGTGTAATGATATGAGTCCATCTGGTTAGCATGCATGTTAAGCAACGGAAATTCAGTATTTTATTTAAGTAGAAGCATTTTCGATTACCCTTTTTTTAATGCTGCATTAATGTTTGTTACTTATCTATATATAGCCCTCATTTGCATTTAATCATTACTCCCTCTATTCCAAATCATTTGATGTTTAAAGTTGTGACACACTCAGTAAAAAATTATTAAATAGTTATACATAGACCAAAATACTTTTATTTAATCATGCCTAGAAACCATGTAATGTGATCGTTCTCATTGATGAGTAGTTAGCTATTGACTTGGTAACTATAATAGTCTCGTAATAAGCACATAATATTAATTGGAATCAAGGGTGTGTTTGAAAAAAAATGCATTAATTTAGTTTTGGATTTGTAAAACATCAAAAGTTTTGGAACAAAACTAAAATGTTAAAACATCAAATGTTTTGAAATAGATGAAGTAATATATATAAATAAATATGTCATCAAATTGTTTTACCTGCTGATTATAAAAGCTTAATTTAATCGCAATAATCAATTCAATTTATGTGTATGAAAAGTGCCTCCAATGCCGTTTATGTATTATCAGTTGTGTTACGTGGACACCAAAATTTGACAACAAATCGACACCTGGTTAATAACGTGTAAAAGTTTGGTTAATTCAGTTGAGTAGTTGGTTAATAGTTAATGGTTAATGACGTGGAAATGTTTGGTTAATGACGTGCAAAAGTTTGGTTAATTCACCTGAGTAGTTGGTTAATGGTTAATAACGGACAAAAATTTGGTTAATGTATACGATTCACCATTAACCGACTACTGAACTGAATTAACCAAACTTTTACACGTCATTAACCAGTTGTCAATTTATTGTCAAATTTTAGTGTCAACCAAACATTTCTCTTCTCTTACTATGGTATTTATTATATGATAGTTACCATTTGCAATTAGTGGTTTTCTTTTTTTCTTCTTTTGGTAAACAGTGGTTTTCTTATTGTACTATTCTAACACTTAGCAGATGTACGAAGCCAGAGCGTTGTATCATGGGCATGTTTGCTAGCCAAAATGATTTTGGAATAGCATTTCATAAAGACTTGAAGGATAATAGTCACCATGTTGTAGAAGATCAGAAAATTGTTTGAAGTACATTTTATGTATGTTTATATTTTTTTTTTCATGAATAGATACCACACTTGATGATGATAAGTTTGTAGAATGTCATTTTATTGCTTTGAAATTTCGAGAATCATTTTTCACACATCACAAAAGTAGATATTTTCATCCTTCCAAACATTTTGATACACGCTACAATCTGTAGCTTGAAAGCTATCTTCAGAAGAAGTCTCATCACTGACATATGCAAATTTTATCGTTGTGTATTTTACTTGGCATAAGAACATCCCTTTATAATATGTGATCCTCAATTGTGATTATTACTGCGTTTATCGGAATATGTTCAATTCATTTGTTTGAAAGAAAGAACTTTCCAAGAAAAAAAGATTACCAAAAAGGGAAGTTTTAGCTACAGATTCTCTGCTAACATAGTATGTTCTTATGTTAACTGCAACACATTTATGCCCCTCACCAAGAAAAGCAAGATTTGCACAGCTCTTCAAACGTCTTTGGTGGAAATAAAAATTTTTGTTCTAAAGGAATTAAAATATCTGAATTTGCATAAGTCATTAGAATCTAAATTTATGTGACATGTATCACGTGGAGGTATGGATTCTCTAACTTTGTGAGTTGGTGACTTTGGTGATCGCTTTGTATCTCTTTCTCTCATTTAATACTTTCTCTCTCATATTATCTCATTTTTCTATCTTATCTTTCTCTTTCAAAAAAGCCTAAAGTTACTAAAGTCGCCGAGCTTTTTAATGGATTGATGAAGTACTAAGGAATATATAATTTCTTTCCAAAAAGTATCACAGAGTGTTATACATGACATGTTTTTTTCCAACAAAGGTGAAATAAGAACCGAGGCACACACATTTTATCCTTTTACACTAGCTGCAATGAATAATGAGAATTGTTTATCTTCATAAGTCTTAGACATCAACTTTCGATAATAATGCAAATGGCAGAAATCCACATCTTACTTTTTATTGATTATTTATATTGTGATGTGATTTTTTTATCAAATATTGTGATGTAAGAGAAACAACAATAGTGTAATTATTAACTTATGTTATTAGTTGGATTTTTGTTGAAACGCGGCATTATTACTAGTTGGATTGTGAAAATAGACATGATACAAAGTAAAATCAGCGTCCGACTTCAAAACCAATAATCCACTCATGTACCTTTTCATTTTCTTAAGCCTTATCCCAATATTTAATAAAAGGAATTAGTAATTAATCGGAAAAAAGAAAAAGGAATCAGTAAATGAAAATGCTTTTCAATAGATGATGTGTGCCCACTAAGGAGCTTAGATCAAGAAGCACTACAAAGACTTGGTAGACCTATGACAAGAGCTACGATCAAGAAAGCTCAAGAAGTCTTAAATCAAATGGTGACAACCTTAAATAAAGCTAGCCCAAATTCAAGTCTTGATAGAGTTGAGCCCAAATTGATCAATTATCTCATCAAACTTGAAGATCCATAATGACTTGAATGTCCACTTCTCTAAAGTAGCATTTTCTAGTTTATTTTAATTTAATAAAGTGTAATAAGTGGACGGTACACATGTTAATAAAGCTTGTGTGGACGGTACACATGTTTTATGCTTGTGTGGACGGTGCACATGGTTATTGGGAGGGCAACCTTTGACTTACATGCTTAGGTAACTCCTATGCACCCCCATTTTCCTATATCTATGTGTTTAGATATGAATGAAAGGGACTTGGATGTTGAACTTGGATTGAATCCATTTGTGAGAATTTTGTTCTCTTTGGTTCTTGGTTGAGCCACCCTTGTTCTTATCAAGAATCCAAGATTCTTGTGGCAAACTTGGCTTATCAAACCCCCTTGGTTTGTGGCACCATACTCCATTTTCTTTTTTCTTCCGTTTGTATATTTTCTTCTTTTCATTTCTAACACAGTTCTGACTTAGTTAATATAACTGAAAAATTCAACCTAAGATCATCAAAAAGGCAACCTATCCATTTGGTTGTCATCAATAGCTCATCAATTTTATTTCCAATTATGCTAACAATGTTGCGTTAATGAATACATATACATACTAAATGCTATATAATATATAAAGTGCTATAATAAATAAGGTACCTTTTTTTGACAAAAATAGATAAGGTAACTTGATCTGTAAAAAATAAAGCGTTATAATGAATAAATATGGTAATTTGAACCCCCACCCAATAAATATATATTACATTTAAATTTTTTCGATGAAATATATTACGATTAATTAAAATTAATATTTCTTAGACTTTATGAAGTAATGGAGTAAATTAAATTATTATTCAATATTTATATTGGTAAAAATTTATATGTAAGGGTGATAGTAAAAATTTATACGTAAGGGTGATATTGGTAAATATAAAAAATATGGTAATCTAAGAGTAAAATATATTAATATCTGAATTATATAATAAAACTTTATTACGAGGATGAGGATATTGAACATTTCAAATGAAAGAACATTATTATTTTATATACAATGAATGAACACATTAATAGAAATAATATATTAATATTTTTTATATGAAATTTATAATTTTTAAGTATATATCGTGCGTAACACGGGTCTATAGATATACTGTAAAAAAATTATTAAATATTTTTAATTTTATATCCTTAATTTCTACAAAGGTACACTAATATCTAAGTCCTATAAGTAAATATAAACAAAACATGATAACCTAAGAGTAAAAATACAGCACACAAACAAATACTTTACAAAAAATAACAAATATTTTACATGAAAACATATTAATATACCGTACAAATCTATGAATACTTTAATTAAACAAAAAAAGTTAGTAAAAGGATATTGAATTTTTTAAATGAAATAATTAATATTATTATTTTGTTTACCATGAGTAGACAATTTACTAGAAATAATACAATATTATACTTTTAATATAAATTTTATAAATTTTTAATTATATATCATCCGTACCACGGACAATCATACTATAGATATAATGTAAAAAGGGGATGAACATTTTATAAGAAAACATAATTTTTTATTTATATTTTGGCTCAAAAAATTTTAAACCAAAAACGTAAATCATCAATTGCATATTTTTTATAATAATATCCTAAAAATGAGCATATTCTTTAAATGAAGTAGGGTGTGTTTAGGTTTTTATTCAAATTATTGATATATATTTTTTTAATGAAGGAAAGTAGTCTCGTTAAAACCTTATGATGCAAAACCCCCCTTAGGGAAAAAACATCTAGAAGGAAAAAGAGTCTCCTCCCTGTTTATATTAATAAAGAGAAAAAAACAGTAACAAAAGGTGCTTGGGGGGACTAGACTAAAACCCAAGACCGGAACAAAAGAACAAGCAATACAATCCAAAAGGACATCAGAGCACATAGGGAACGACAATCTAGCCCAAAAGAGGTTAGGGAAACTTATAGTAAGGCAAGCTATTTCTATTTCTAAAGAAATCATCAGAAATGAAGGTCAGGATGGTATTCCACCAAACATTACCGTTGACATGAGTTCCATGAGAGGCAAGCTTGTCAGCACAAGAGTTTCCTTCTCTGTATATGTGGGAGAAAATGAAAGACATCTGCTTAGTAAGAGCAATACAATTGGACCACCTGTTTTTGAGCTTCCAAGACACAATAGACATGTTTTTAAAGGCAGCAATAACTAACTGGGAGTCACATTCTAACCATAAATGATGCCAACCTCTTTTAAATGCAATCTCAATAGCAATCATTGCACCAAAGAGTTCTGCCTGAAGAGCATTACAGATGCCAAGGTTAGCAGAAAAACAGCCAAGAACAGAAGCATTAGACCCTCTGAAGATGCCCCCACAGGAAGCCGGACCAGGACAACCCTTAGCTGCGCCATCAATGTTGCACTTAATCATATGATAGCTGGGAGGTTTCTAGATAACTTCAATGATATTCTGGCGATGACCAGAACGACCCTCCACTTTGAAAGTCTTCAAAATAGTAAACTCCAAGATGGAAGAAGACACATTCCCCCTGCTAGAATTCCCAGCAAGAGAGACATTACTCAAGATAAGATTGATGGCCGATTGAGGAGGAATTAGCTTATTGTCAAACCGCAGCTTATTTCTACAATGCCAGATAGTCCAATAAACATTGATAATAGAGGCAATAAAAACATCGAAAACTTGTGTGCTCCAACCTCTATTACATATAGTGAGGGTGGACTGGGGAGAGGAGCAATCCACGCAGCTATTAAGAACCTCTATTACATATAGTCCAATAAACATTGATAATAGAGGCAATAACAACATCAAAAACTTGTGTGCTCCAACCTCTATTACATATAGTGAGGGTGGACTGGGGAGAGGAGCAATCCACACAGCTATTAAGAACCATGCTAAGCCAATTCCAAAGGTAAGAAGCAAAAGGGCAATCCAAAAACAAGTGGTGGGAAATTTCAGCATACTTCCCACAAAGAGAGCAAACAGAAACCACAATAATACCTCTATTCTGCAGGTGATCATTAGTAGGAATTTTATCATGAAGAAGTCTCCAAAGAACAAAGGATTATGATGGAGGAACACAGTTTCTCCAAATTAATTTAAGCCAAGGAGCATGCTGGCCTATAGGCTCATGGAACAAGAAGGCATCCTTAGAAGTTAAAATATCAGAGTCATTAGCATCCCAACGTAAAACCACTACAAAAAAATCAGTTTTTAGTGACCGATTTTTCGGTCGCTAAACCTCTAAAATCGGTCGCTAATCGAATTAGCGACCGATTTAGAGACCAACAAAAATTAGTAGCTAAAACGCTGGTCGCTAATTTTAGCGACCGATTTAGTGACTGAATATATAGCGACCGATTTAGAGACTGATTTAGTGACCGATTTTAGAGACCGATTTAGCGACCGATTTTAGAGACCGATTTAGAGACCAATTTTAGAGACTGATTTAGTGACCGATTTTAGAGACCGATTTAGCGACCGATTTTAGAGACCGATTTAGCGACCGATTTTAGAGACCGATTTAGAGACCGAATTTGACTAATTTGATTTTATATTTTTATAAACCGGTCTCTAAATCGGTCCCTAAAATCGGTCGCTAAATCGGTCTCTAAAATCGGTCGCTAAATCTGTCGGTAATGTATGTTTAGTTTAAAAAAAATTAAACTTTCAAAAATCTATTTTTCAACACATTTTATCAGATTCCTTAAACTTTATCACCTTTTTTATAATCAAATAAATTTTATTAAAGGCCAAACCCTAGATATAACTTTATTTGAATAAAAATAAAATAAAATTCATCACAATGTAAGATGTTACAATACATCAGTAATTTCATTCAAACTGAACTATTACAAAACAATATAACAGTAATTTCATTCAAACTGAACTATTACAAAAAATAGTACAATGTCAATATAACTAGTGTGTTTGGTTACGTGTCTTGTCCTCAGGTTTCACTACTCCTCCCAATGTATTCCTTAGCCTGGTTGCATGCAGAAGTATGTCTTCCGGATCCATATTCGTCACACATATCACTCGCTGGTTTGTGTCCTCTACTTCCAACGGCTGCTATCTTAGCTTCAACAGCAGCAAGGTTCTGACTCCTGAGTGAGCTTTATATTCTGAGACTGCAAATTCTTGATCAAACTCTCACTAACCTCAAGCTTCTCCAGCAACTCCTTATTATGGTTCTCACCTATAATATAACACACATAAATAGTCATAGGATAAAGAGTCAACACTTTGATTCAAAGTTTTATAGAAAGAAAACAATCCTCCTCAGATCATGCACCAAACAACAAAAAAGAAAACTAAAAACAGTAATACCAAAGATGAACACCAAAATTTACACCTCTTTCGACCATTTTCATCTCCTTCAAAACTTAAAATATTCAACAACACTAAGAATCGATACTTTTCATGCCAAACTCAATAAAAATCCTTAATTGGGCTCCACTTGGCTTTCTTGAGTCTCAAAGAACTCAATTACCATATGTGTTTCATTGCCTCAAGGATCCAACCAATCCAATTTAAACTTCATTTCAAGAGTGTAAGGGTTAATTGATAATTACAATAGTCTTACGCTCTCAAAACATCCAAATTTAATCAAACATTTTCCTAAATTTTCCCAAAGCTTAGAACATATCAATACAACCATAAAAATCAAGATTGCCACAATTTTTCCTTTCCCAAATCCCATGGGGCTCGCGGCCCTCTCACACAAGTTGGAGGCAATTTGCAACCTTTCAAAATAAATTAGACAATACCATTTCATATGACACTTTTTTCACCAAACAACAAACTATTACATAAGGGGAAACCCAACCAAGTTTCAAAAAAATGTTTTTAAATCTCTCAAAGAACAAAGTTTTCACACATAAATCACTAACTCGCTTACTTTTACATTTCCAACAAACACAATCACAATTATACTAGGCTCTATATAAGAAACATGCTGAAAACCCAGGCCTACAAAATTAGTGCCACCCACAGACAAAGAAAGTTCACAATCTAGCTATGTTGGAGGTCATATCCCAAATCATAAAATCAAATACCAAAAATATACATTCATTTCCTTTTTGGGCTGAAACAAATTTCAATTACTACACACATCACAAGAGATGCTTAAGTCAATGTTGCTAACTTGTTGTACTACTAACTCTAATGACATCTTTGCATACTCCAAATAGCAACCAATAACATATATTTGAATTTTAATACAAAACATACCAACACCCATCTCCAAAAATATCTCTTCCTGAATTGCAGTGGTCACACCATGACTTCCTACTCATCAGTTATAATTCCGTAAATAATGAAAAGCAGTACACATTACAAATTGACTTCTATCACAAACATAAAGGGAAAAGTATAATGTGAAACAGACTTGCAAGTTTATTTGATATCCAATATTCATATAAGTCTCTCCATAAAACTAAAGCTCAAACCCACACACAGATGCTAGCCAAAGCGATAAAACATGAACACAAACCCCTACGATCAGTAACCACTTGCCTTCAAATTTGAAAATCAGATCAGAAATCTCAGAAAAATGTTCTAGCTATGCAACTCAGCTGACACTCGTTAATGAATTCAAATGAAAGAAGTTAACTGATTACAGAAACCAACAAATCCAGTTACATACTTAACATTTTCACCTTCAAAACCCATTATCAATTGCAAAAAATAAAGAACGGGTCTGGAAACTGAAATATATTGTCTAGTGTATGTATACAGTATACTACCATGAATAACAAAGTCACCTAATATTGAACATGAGCATTCCAAATTAAACTAAATTCAAATACCAATCAGAGAAAAAAAAGAGAGAAAAAGAGAAACAAATGTCCAGAAGAAATTCACCTGATTATCCTGTACAGCGTATGCAATCCTTCTCTTCACGTCTTCAGATTACATACAAGACCAAATTGAGAAGAAATTAAAAGGGGTTGGGGAATCAATCATTCATTTCAACACAGAATGAGAAATGAGAAATTTGAAACAAAACAAAGTACCAGGCTGTGATGTAAGGGAAGCTGAATAGTGTTGTCCTTGATTGCGCGTTCCTCTCCTTTGTTTCGTTTTGTTGTGACTGTGGCAAGTTGGTCTTGGCCGGAACCACCGCGATCTTCCACTCTGTTCCCTCTGTTCTCGTTCGCGCACCCCCTCCCCTTCACGATCTCTCTCTCTCTCGCGACCTCACCCTTCTCGGTCTCGCCCTCTCTCTCGCGATTTCTTCTCCTTCTCAGTCTCTCCCTTGCGATTTCCTCTTCCCTTACTCGTCTCCCCCTCACTCGCGGTTCTGCTCTCCAGCGCCACCACCACGAGCTTCCTCCCTCCGACCGCTGCGGCTACGTCCAGGCTTCCCCTTCCTCCATCGCTCGCCTCCCTCTTCTCCCGTGTTCTCTGCCTCGCTCTCCCTCGTCTTCTCTCCGGCGCGGTGACACGCCGCCAACCACTTGTCCATCGTGGCCTCCCCCTCTCTTCCTCCACCGTCGCGCCCTTTTTCCTTCTTCCCATTCTCTTCTCTTCTCCCCTGCTCCTCGTTCCCTTCCTTCTCTTTCTTTTTTTTTTCTTTTCCAGCTTTGCTTCTTTCTCACGCAGGAACAAAAATAAAAGGGAATAGGGGGAGTGCTAGGGTAGGTAACGTTTAAGTGTGGTATATGGTGGAGTAGACAATGATTTATTAAAAAATTAAACCAATCAACTCCCATTTAACTATCATCAGTAATAAAACAAGTGAAAACACTCAAAAATAATCTTAACAAATTATGATTCGATTTTTATCGAAATCAGAGTTCATTTTTTATTTTAATGCGGATAAAATTTACCCGGCGATTCAAAACGCGGCGAAACTCCGTTAGAGTTTTCCGACAATTTTCGAACCATGAATTAATATAAAATATTAATTCTTAAATTTAATTCCATCTTGATTTAATTCAATCAATTTCTTAGTCAACAAAAATACGTGTTACCACGTCACAATAAAACTTATATAATGTTTAAATTGATGAATTCACATTAAAGCAAAGATAACGTCTCTACGCTGTCTATTAATTTGAATTGACATCATGAATAATAATTATTTATAATAAATAAATTATTTAAAATGAGTCAAAATAATTCCACGTACTCTTTGTAAATCATTGAGGTGATCAATCTCTATGACTTATTTTTCGAGTATTTAGGATTTTATCACAAAAATCACTTTTCTTAAAAATTGGGATGCTACATTCCTCTTCCTTCTCCATCGCTCGGCCTCTCTCATTCTCTTCCTCTCCTCTTCTCTTTTCTTCTTCCCTTTCTTTTCTTTTTCTTTTCTTCTTTCGTTTGTGTTGCATTTCTTTGCTCATCGAGCGAGGGAGGGAGTATTAGGGTTTAGTGCGGGTACTAAGGTGGGACTAAGTGAGTCACGGTGTAGTGTGGTGAGGCACTTATGTGTATTCTATTAAAATGAGACTTTTTTTTAGGGAACTAAAATGAGGCTTATAAGTCCTATTTAAAAACCCGTTGATCCTTAAATTAGCATTAGGTAATTTTACTCCCAATTTAAGACACTTGAGTTGTGACAGCTTGGAGATTTTAAATCTTTAAAATATTTAAAATCAATCAAACACACAAATATTTTCTAGAAGAATTACGTGACTTTTGAGTCCTCATTTCACCGGAAGATACGTAGGAGCGGGTCAATCCCGTCAAGTCAAATTAAATTTTTTCCAATTTAGTTTCTTTAATTTTTTTATGTTCATTTTTGTACTTAATATTACTTTTATTTAATTTTGGGTTGAAACAAATATTTTTTTTTGAACGAGAATGAGTGAGTGAGGGTTTAATAAAATAAACTTAAGCTTCAGCACCTAAAAAAAAAAAAACTTAAGTTTAGCGACCGATATTTCGGTCGCTAAATATCGGTCTCTAAATCGGTCGCTAAAGCTAGAAAATAATTTTTTAATTTTTGCAATGCAAATAAAAATCCGATTTAGAGACCGATATTTCGGTCGCTAAATATCGGTCTCTAAATCGGTCGCTAAAGCTAGAAAATAATTTTTTAATTTTTGCAATGCAAATAAAAATCCGATTTAGAGACCGATATTTCGGTCGCTAATTATCGGTTTCTAAATCGGTCGCTAAAGATAAAAAATAATTTTTAAATTTTTTAATGCGAATAAAAATCCGATTTAGAGACCGATATTTCGGTCGCTAATTATCGGTCTCTAAATCGGTCGCTAATTTATTATTTGCGACCGATTTGGCGACCAAACATTTTTTATCAATAACTCAAAGAATTCGGTCTCTAAATCGGTCGCTATTGCGACCAATTTTTTTCGGTCTCTAAATCGGTCGCTAAATAGCTAATTTCTAGTAGTGAACATCCAGCCCATGATCAATAGGAATAACGATCCCTTTAATCTCGGCCAAGATATTGGGAAAGCGGGAGCAAAGACCAGCATGAATACACCAAGAACCATTATGAATGAAGTCATTAACCTTAGCCTTAAGCCTGTGGTGCAAAGAGGGATGAATTCCCATGATATCCACTATGGGTCTAGACAACCAGGTATCCGTCCAAAAGTTGATGTTAGAGCCATCACCAAGATGCCAGATAGAGTTTTCAATAATAACGGGCAGGTTGGACTTGATGCCAGACCAGATAGAGGAGAAGACATGATATGTAACTGGAGAATTATTTTTGAAAACTCGGGCTCTCAGGAAGTTGGCCCATTGCAAGTTAGACGTCCTGAACTCCCAAGCCAGCTTAAGCAAACCCGCTATGTTAATAGAGTTAATAGGGCGGACCCCCAAACCACCTTCAAGAAGAGGGGAGCACACTTTCTTTCCAGGCAACAGTGACATACTTTCGAGAGGAAACATCCCCAGACCAAATGAAATTCCTAATCCACTGATCCAAAGAAGAGAGAAGATTTTTAGGCCAAGCATAAATATGAAAGCCGTAAATCAACATGCCAAGAATGATGGACTTCACCAATTGAACCCTGCCAATAGACAACGAAGAGCCTTTCCAAGAAGAAAGCTTGGCCTTAATACAATCAGCAATAGGAAGAAGATGAGCACGCTTTGGAGTGCCCTGAAAGAGATTAAAATGTTCATAAGAAATATGCTCATCTAAAAATGAGCATATTTTTTATGAACATTTTAATATAAATTACAAATTAATATAAATTTTATGAGAAAAAGTTTTTATTGTTTTAAACAATATACCGTGCGGAACACGGGCTATCATGCTATAGATGTAAATTTTGCTAATATTAAATATTCCTATTGGTTATTAATTATATGTCATAGAGTATTTATTGAATATTTTACTTAAAATAACATTATTATTTTATTTACAATGAATGAAAAATTTACTATAAATAATACATTAATATATTTTTAAGTATATATCATGCATAGTACGGCATCGTACCATAGATATATGTAAGAAAAAGGGAATTAAAATTTTACAAGAAAACATAATTTTTTTAAAAATTTTACAATACAAATTTTTAAACCAAAAACATGAAATAAACAATTACATATTTTTAATGAAATCCTAAAAATGAGCATATTGAATATTTAAATTGGTTATTATTTATTGTTATTCAAATGAAATCCTAAAAATGAGCATACATATTATTCAAACTATACAACAGACTACCTATTATTTACTTATTATCTAATATAAAAATACACTACATATACATTGTGCTACTATTAACATAAAATAAATTATTCTATAACTATTTTTAATAGCATACATATACTCGTGCATGACACAAGTCAATTACAATATAGGTGCACAACAAACACAAAGCTAAACATTATAATTTATTCAATATTTTTAGATTTTATATTATTTTTTTTATATTTTATACATTTTATATTTATTTACAATAATGTAAAATAGGCATAAAATATTTATATATTTTGTACATTTTTATTATTTATGATATATATTTCCAAATATACAATATGCTAACCATTATTTACTTATTATTTAATATTAAAAGTCGCACATTATGCCACTAATCAGGGACGGATCCATTTGGTGTGAATTGGGGGCACCTGACCCCACTGATTTATTTGTTTTTTTTACTAATTGTTGAGTAATTTTATTCTTGACCCCACTTAAAATTTAGTGTTTACCCCACTAAAGAGGAAAAAATAGAAAATAAGTTACTCTTTTTTTTTTTTGATAGAAAGCTACTCTCTATTATAATATGATTGGGAGATGATTGGTTGAATGATTCCATTGTCACATATATAGAGAGAGATATTTTTAATAGTGTTGAAAATGAAAAAATCATATAACAATTTCAAAATATGAAAACACGTAGAGAGCAATTATAATTGGTAGATATTGAAGTGTCTTCAATTTTTTGGGTATATAATGCTATAGTTTTTGTATTCTCCAATTTTTTGTTTAATGATAATGATATCATTATTTTATCACTTATGTATTCATGTATTTTTTATATAAATATTTATGGTATATGATCTTGCCACTAATTGAAATTCCTGGATCCGTCCCTGCCACTAATAAAAATATATATGTAAAAAAATTTCCAAAAGTGAGTTTTAATATATATATATATATATATATATATTCCTAACTCAACATAAATTATATTTGTTAGTCCTCCCTATTGTAATTTAAAAATTATAATTAACATTAATTTTACAACTTTGTGATCCATGATCGAAACAAAATAGATCTTTTAAAAAAAATTATATAATTTCGGATACGAATATTTAGAATAACATTTCAAATATAAAAGCATCAACAATTTTATAAGAATTTATAGAAGTCATTGTATACCCGTGCACGACACGGGTCTAATACACTAGTTAATATAATAAGGGTTTGTGTTATGTGTTTTAATTATTTTTTTTCTTTGTGAGTATCTCATTGTTCTCTTGCATAAGTATCTTTGGTTGTTTTCTTCCATCAGTAAGTTCTCTATATTGTCTATTTTTTGAAAAGATGTGAATAATGACAACGTTATACATGTCTTAGCTAGTATTCTAGACTATTTCATTTGTATATTGTGTTGTCTTCTAGATCCTTTTATCCCTGTAACTAACTAAACTACCTTCACTTAGTTACAATTATTTAGTTGTCTCAACTAGGAAGCTCAATTAGTTGAGCTTAGGGATATCAAGGAGTCTCCAACTTGGAGATAAGATGTTCAAATTCCCCTAAAAAAAATAGTTGTTCAAAAAAGTTATAATTATTCAGTTTCTCTAGATGACAGGTTACTAGGACTCTATGACGTGACAGATTACTAGTTACTAGCTTGATTCAATTGTAGTTAGTTCATCATTTTGAATTGTTCAATCCAATTCTTTTCCCTTTCAATGTTATCATATTCCTAACACGGTATCAACAACTTGGTTTGAACCCTAAAATGGCCTTCGAAATTTTTTCTCTTGCTCCTCCTCCACCATCGACTTTCATCGTAAATACACCACCATTTCATGCCTAATCGTGGCCACAACAATATCTGGTGACTCCTTCCACTGCAATGGCTTCTTCCACTGCTCTAGTCACCTTTTCTCACTTCGTCACAGAGAAATTAGACAATAAAACTATTTGTTATGGCAGCAATAAGTTAAGTCTATTATCGAAGGCCATCAACTCCATCACCTTCTCGTGAGTCTAAGCGAAAGCCGCGACGCATGGCATGCAGAAAAGGGACAGTGAGATGGAAGACATGTGAGAGGTCGCGAAAGGTGTAGAGATCTGATGTTGTTGCAGGCTTTTGTTGCAAAGTCGAGATCCGACGGTGTTGCAAAGAGAGGAGTGGTCTAGATTCAGTGATCTGGTGACTGCGATCGACGAGAGGGAAAGGCGAGTTCGACTGTGAATGGCGCAATAAAGGAGGGGATGAGAGTCTAAATATCTTTGTACGTGAGAGACAACAGCCTGTATGCATCGGAACAAAGAGCATGCCAAAGAGTTCGTCTACAGAGAGCAATGGAAGAAATGGGATGAAGATATTATTTTGAAAGAGAAAAAACACGTTTTAGTCCTTTGGTCTTTTGGTACGCTTTACTCGTTCTCGAAAACAAACATATAAATTAATCATCTCAGCCATTCATTTCATATCCACGTCACCAATCCTTTTCATTTCAGATCTAATGGTCCTTAGTACAACAAAACCAAAAAACATTAGTTGCGTGCATTTCAGATCCTCGTCATTTCACATTTTCACTTCCAGTGCACTTCAGGCTTCACCTCCGCCATGAGGTTGATTTTTGTCCTCCCTCCCCTTCATCAACAGTTGGGTTCGGTAACCGATAAAACATTTTAGACAAAACCGAACCCGCCCATTACTATTCGCCCCTAACTTGATCCTCAACCCGATAATTGTTTATGTTGGAATTTTATATTCCAATAATTAATATGAGTTGATATCATTAATAATTATATTATCTATTTATCATAAAAGAGTTATATTTTATGTGATCATATAAAGTTAAAATAAGGTAAGCTCATTGGACACCTAATTTAATTGATATGGGCCTTATATGAGTAGATGTAAGTGTGGCTCGATAAGGGGATAATGGGTACCCTGTTAGGTTTAACACGCCATAAAGAAGACTATGGTCCCCTATACATCGAATCGCCGTCATCCATTCTCTTCTCTCCATCTGAAAAGAACCTAAAGTCTCGTGAGAAAAGTCAATAAGATTCGGTTAAGGAAGAACCATAAAGCCGCTGCGAACGTGCTCTTTATTTGTTGCCAGTTGCTCGTAGTTTGTTCGTGATCATTCTTTGGTATTCCGCTTCAGGTGATTAATTGCTATGGATCCAGGTATTCTTCTCGTAGATCCTAAGGGTAGAGAACATATTGTTCTTGTTGAGCATGCTTGTATGTCTTTATATCTTCCGCCTAAAGTATTTCTTCTATGAGATTTGAGCATGCTTATTCTTGTTGTTGTTATTAATAAAGACTTAATTCCAATAAGTGGTATCAAAGCGGTCTTCAATGTTGGGTTATTAGGAATGATATTCATTGATTTATAAAATGCGTGGATTTTTTTTTCCAATCTATATGAACCCTAAAATATAAAGAATTTGGATTTGTTTTTATTTCTTGAACGAGCATCCAAAATTGGCGAGAATATTTGGCAAGTTTTCAACCTTTTTTGGAAAACATGGTATAATCCAATATAGTGTTTTACGGGATATTACTTTCAAAAGGATATTGCTTCAATTTCATTGGAATAAAAATATGGGAATTGATTTTGTTGCAATATAAGTTTATTTTAAGTTATGGTTCCTGTAAAAGGTTTCATTGGTAGCGTTTTTTGTTTTGTTTTTGAGTTATCTACAGGATCCAATTTTGGGATTTTCAAAGATTTGGATGAATTATTCTTTAAAGACTTTTATCGTGTGCACGCCAATGACTTCTAACGGGTTGTCATGCTTTAAGGGAAAACCTTTGGATTATTATATATGGTTTTATTGTTTTATATGGTTTATAATAATATTGTATATATTTGGATAAGTCAAATGAAGGTTTGCACTATAGAAACGTGAAACGTATTGGCTGTTAAAACTTGTGTTATTTATTTGATGTGGTGTATGGTTATTGCTTAAAATTTAGTGTTGTTTATTTATTTTAAATACGGCATGCGTGTCGTGATTTATTTTTAAATATGGTGACTTTCTCTTTATTTATTTTATTTATTTTTAAATATTATAATTGATCGAGAAAGACGAAAGGGACAACGCCATATGAGGATGCCGGTGGGAGAAGCTAGCAAGTGTGCTAAAGAATTGTAATAATTAGTTATTTAATTCTTTTCCGTTTAGGAGGCCATAAGCATACCACCATGACTCTTATGAATTATGTATGCGATATATGAAGTGTATGCATATATGCTTGTATGCTATGTATGTTTTACATGTTAAACGTCGCACGTAGTTAGAACTTCGCCTCCCAACCGCTGGGCAATGAAGGGCACCACTCAGCGGTGGTGCCGATTTCAGCAGGCCACTGGGCGGTGGTCTCGGTTCGTCATCTTGTCGTATTTGAGCCATCGAGCGGCCAACAACGCCACTAGGCGGTGATGTGTGAGATACTTCTCTCGCTTTAGGACTGCTAAGTGGTCTTTTGACTGATGTGTGTGGTGTGTAAACATACAGTTATGGATATTCTTACACCTAGGTGTGAAATTTATGTAAACTAAGACCCTCCCATTTTTTAATTAATAATTGTCTAGTATCATTAATTGGGTTGATTGAAACAACATGTTGCCAAAGTAACCTCTGTTGCATAGATTAGTTCAATTAAATTTACAAAAGATGTAGCGCGAAGTTATTCATGCGAGTTGTTGTCAGTCCAAAGGAAGACGCAACTTGGTCGCATAATTCCATGCCTGCGATGATAAATGTGTGGTGATTATAAAGACAATTTATCCATGCGAGCAATTGGGATGCCCAAAGACAACCATTGTTTGACAGGACTTATCGCCAATGTTTGATCGTTGCGTTGAGAGTACCGCTTGCAGTTAGTCATTACAATCGAAAGATTTGGGGATTAATGGTGCGTTTGGTATCTTATTTGGGTCTTTAATTTACAGATAAAGAATAATTGAGCATGTCTAATTAATTATTTTAATTTGATGTGCCAACTGATGTTGTGTGGGTGCGTGTCCATGCGAATATTAGTCGGCCCGAAGGAAGGATAATATTTGGTCGGGTTGCATTCATACCTGTGATGGTAAACATGTGGCGATTACAAGGATAATATCTCCATGTGAGTAATGGGATGTCCAAAGACAACAATTGTTTGACAGGACTTATCGACAATGTTTGATCATTACAACAAAATACCACTTACAATTAATATCACTGTCCAAAGACTTGATATTAATGTTGCATTAGGTATTTTGCTGAGTATATTTTACTACTTTTTATTCTCTTTAAACTAGTATAGCTTGTGTATTTGCAGTTTTGAATTCAATTTAATCTTTAAAACTTTTTAAAATTAAAGCAAAAACATTAAAGAAACTCTTAGATCTAGACTTTACATAAGAATGGAGAAACCCAATTTATCTCACTCAATTCGATATCTATGAAGTGAGAATCAAGTATGGGAAGTAGGACCGCTCTAGCCGCATAAGTCTGATGATCATAAAGTACAATATTTCAAAGACCTTTAGGGGTATTATTTCGGATGACATAATTTATGTCGTAAATTTCCTTGCTGAAATTAAAAGTGCTTGAAAAAGGCAATGAGGTGAAAATGAGCACTCGTTATAGAGCTTAATTTTCATTAAGTATGAAAGTAAAGGGAATATGAGGAGCACATTATGAAAATATTCAAATATTGTCTTCAAACTTAAGGCGCTAAAACTTGAGCAGTCTAACGACTTGCTCAAACATTTAGGATTGGTATTCTTTCCTGCACAATTCGATCAGATTAAGTCAATTTACAACTGTCAAAGGAAGAAATAATCTTTAATAAGATTATTTTATAAGGTGTGCAAGAAAAGAAATGGTGAAGCAAGAGAAAAATAAAATAGTGCTCATTTGGCAAATACCCCAAAGGATAAGGGCAAATAAAGAAAACTAAGGGTGAAACTGTTAAGGGTCTGTCTCAAAAGAAACAACTAAGGTTGTCTGGACTGACAAAGGCCAAGTGACGCTGAAAGATGCATCCGTATAGGAGTTGGCAAAGTCGGTGAAGATTGAGACTTTAGGCATTTTATATTGTTGTTACTGGCTTGTTAAGACAATTTGGTTGAATCAATTTTTGGGATAAAGTTTGGCTTTTTGTTTCCCTTTGAACAAATTAAGATGATTTTGGGTTTATTTTTTAAACAATGGATTCTATTTGTCTTTAAATTCAAATATTGTTGGAGCCAATTGTGCTATGACTTATGACAATCTATAATTTCTAAGGATTGAGAGGTATAAATTTTGGTCCCAAGTTAAATAAATTTTTTGAGATGGGAACTGCAAAGTTCTTTGAGGATATTAAGTTTGGGGAAGAGATAAGGTTAGAGAACAAAATTGAGTGAAGAAGAAGCGGTTCTAATTCTTGAACCAATTCATACAGGTGCTATTGGTGTAGTAAATTTGAATCCTCGTGAGGACATTATTGTTCTTCCTCCCAATCAAGTTAAGGAAATTGTTCATGAAGATCAAACTCAACACCCTCATGAACTAGAGCATCGGGAGCCATAAAACAAATGATTGACTATAAAGAGTCATTCTATTTGGTTTTATTGAAAGACTCTTTTCGGACAATCACAACGCTCATTGCTCATTATAACTTTGGAGCTATATAAGATTGATGTCAAGACGGTGTTTCTTAATGGAAACATTAATTAAACAAATGTATATGGTGCAATCGAGATACTTTGTGTCAATAGACCCAAAGATGGTTTGCGAACTGACAGAATCCACCCATTTGCTAAAGAAGTTGACTCGTTAGTGATACCGCAAAGTCTTATCAGGTAATTGTCTCATTTGGTCTCGAGATGAGTACTGTGGATGACTGTATGTATTACAAGGTCAGTGGGAGCAATTTTGTATTACTGCTACTATATGTCGATGATATTTTATCTAGTGAATAGCGATATAGTCTGGTTGAGCAAAACCGAGAACTCTCTAACAAAATTTAGAGATGAAGGTATTGGAACCTACACAATTGAGAAGTTTAGACCCTCATTGATTTTGATGATAACAAAGTATTTTTCAAGAGAACAATTTATCTTCTAATATATCTTTGAGTGTACAGGTATCAAAGCTTCATACATATGTACAAAACACTCAAGGAAGAAGAAAAAATTTACAATAGAATTGAATACAATCCATTAGTGTCAGCGTCCGAACTCACTCCAGCGTCTTGCTGACAGCAAGCGTTCAGTAGTGTTACTCTTGGACACGTGGAATACTCAATTGCTAAGAGCGTCCATCCTCTGTTCTGAGCGAGCGTCTGATCTCTTTAATGAAGTACGTGATGATCATGTTTTTGCTCTTAGCCTCAGACTGTTCTGGAACGGAATTCAAATTTGATTTTATGCGCTCATTTTGATGTACGAGGAAGCAAAGGTGACACCTTTAGCATAAGACAAAAATCGTACAAGGCAATTGCAAATAGCAGATAGTACGAAAACGGTAATGTGTACTATTCTGACATTCTCTGGAAAGGAAGAAAAGGACTACATTTCAAAATTACCCCACTCAATGGAAATGAGCTATTTTTACTGCAACGGTAATACCCTTGAAGACTCCTATAAATACCCCAAGGTATTCATTGAAGAAGAGAGCCAAAAACTGTGAAGAAACTTCATTCTGAAAGCAACATTACTCAAGTGAGCAATCAAGTTTCGTACCAAGTTTCTGGTCTACAAAGAACTGAACTCAGCGTCTTATACTTTCTTTTAGAAAGCTATTCTGTTTTGAGTTTAATCTTTTCATCCTCTCTGTGAGAGATATTTTGATTGTATTCAAAAGTATAATCTCTTTTGTAAACTGTATTTGGCCTAGTTAAGGCTTTGTTCCTTAAAGGCTCGATCGTACTAAGTCGTTTTGAGAAGTTGAGAGTATTGTCAAGTTTGTGAAAGTAGAATACTCTTGAGGAAAATTGTAATCAGTTGATTATAGTGAAAAATCCTTCAGGATGGAAGGGACTAGACGTAGCTACCAGTTGGTGGTGAACTAGTATAAATCTATGTGTCCCCTCCTTTACTGCTTTACATTTATCTTTACACTGCTCAGTAAAACAAGTTTTCATAAACGGTTTCATTTTCTGCATCCGGTTAGTTTCTCAGCATCCGATAAACAAACAGTTTTAAAAATCTCTGTTCGTAGTGTTTTTACGTAAAGTTTGAGAAAAGTTTTTAACACAATTCAGCCCCCCTTCTTGTGTTCACGTTCGGTTGGTTCCAGAGCTCGGCCTCTTGGTTGAACACTTAACAGTGTTAAGAGAAAAGATCCTATACTGTGAACATGTCTACTGAAGGTGGTCATGTGAGCCGTCCTCCTCTATTCGATGGAGAAAAATTTGATTACTGGAAAGATAAGATAAAAGCTTTCTTTGAGACACAACAACTTGAGTTGTGGGATATAGTTCAAAGTGGTTACATTCCTCCCACTAATCCTCGTGGTGTTGTTATAGCCAGAGAAGATTGGAATGATGAGCAGAAAAAGAGATATCAAATCAATCAAAAAGCTAGATTCATTCTTATCCTGCTATGTGAAAAAGAATATAATAAATGTGGCAAATTTGATCTTTGCCAAAGAAATGCAGGACTACTCGCTCGTTTTATCTTACGAAGGCTCTGCCCAAGTAAGAGAAACCAAAGCTAGCATGTTGGTTCGCCAATACGAGTTGTTCAAAATGGAAGATGGTGAAAGCATTGAAACTATGTTTGGAAGATTCCAAACACTTGTTCATGGGTTACAGGCCCTTGGAAAAAGTTACACTACACCTGACCATGTTAGAAAGATCTTAAGAAGCTTGACTAAGCAGTGGAGACCCAAGGTCACTGCTATTCAGGAAGCAAAAGATCTAAATGTCCTACGACTTGAAGATCTTATGAGTTCGTTGAAAGCTCATAAACTTGAGCTAAACGAAGAAGAACCTGTCAAAAAAGGCAAGTCTATTGCTTTGAAAGTCGCTCAATATAAAGCTAGTTCTTCCAAAGCCCTTCAGGCTGAAGAAGAAGAATCAGAAGATGAAGCTTCAGAAGGAGATGTTGACACATCAGAAGATGAGCTCGCGTTTATATCCAGGAAGATACAAAGAATGTGGAAGAAGAGAAACTTCAGGAGGAAGTTTCAGAAGAAAGATACTAAGGACAAGAAGGAAAGCAAGGACAAGGACAAAGCTCAAGTCATTTGCTATGAATGTAAAAAGCCTGGACATTTCAAGTCCGAATGTCCTAATCTTAAAGAGAAGCCCACAAGAAGTTCTTTCAAGAAAAAGAAGAAAGGCCTCATGGCTGCATGGGAAGATCTAGACTTATCCTCATCTGAGGAAGATAATGAAGTAGAAGCAAATCTCGCTCTCATGGCAGACACTGATCTTGATTCAGAAGAAGAAGTTGAAGAGGTAATAGTATATGATTCCTACTCTGAACTTCAACTTGCATTCGATGATCTTCTTAAGGACTCTGTCACTCTCTCTGTTGAGTAAAAGAATTTGAAAAAGAAATTTTTAAAATTATCATAAGACTTTCAAGCTTTAAACAAAGAAAAATTTGTACTCAATAAAGAGAACCAGAAGCTGAAAACTGAAAATCAGCATCTGATGGATAACCAGCGTCTGGCTGCTAACAAGCAACCAGAAGTTGAGAGCTCTCAAGTTGAAAGCTCTAAAGTTACAGGTAATCCTAAATGCAAATCAAATGATTATGAGTATACATTTCCAAAGTTTCTTGCAGAGAGTGTAACTCGAAGCAAGCAAGCTTCAATGATTTGGGGCGTCAGTAAAACGACAACTCATGGTCTTGGTTATATATCAGATGAACCTCTTTTAGAAAATGATTCAGCATCTGATAAATCCAATAATCATAGTAAATGCTTGCATTGTACTTACTGCAATAAACCTGGTCATTTGAAAAGTGCATGTACTATTTTTAAAACTATGAAGGATAAGCTTCCTTCAAGAACTAACAAGAAAGGACCCAAAAAGATATGGGTACCTAAAGATAAAATAGTCTATGTTGCAGACATGCTTAGCAACAAAGTCAACACACCTATCTTGGTACTTAGACAGTGGATGCTCGCGTCACATTACGGGAGAAAAGCATATGTTCCAAGAACTAAGGCCTAAAGAAGCTGGATTCGTTGGTTTCGGAGGAAATCAGAAAGGTAAAATAGTTGGAATTGGTCGCATTGGTAAAAACTTTCTTCCCTCTATTGATAATGTAATCTATGTTGAAGGACTTAAACATAACTTATTGAGCATAAGTCAATTATGTGACAATGGTTATGAAGTCATCTTTACAGAAACTGGATGTCTAGTAAAAAGCAAGAAAGACAGCTCTATTTTCTTTACTGCTAAGAGGAAACAAAATATTTACAAAATTGATCTCTCTGAACTTGCAAAACAAGATGTCAAGTGTCTCATGTCTGTTGACGAAGAACAATGGATTTGGCACAAGAGATTCGGTCATGCCAATTTGAGATTAATCTCAAAATTAAACAAGCACAGTCTTGTCAGAGGCTTACCAAATCTTAAGTATCAATCCGATGCTCTCTGTGAGGCATGTCAAAGAGGAAAACAAGTTAAAACTTCTTTTCATTCAAAAAATGTTGTTTCAACCTCTAGGCCACTTGAGCTTTTGCATCTTGATCTTTTTGGTCCAACAAGGACAACCTCTTTAACTGGAAAGAAATTTGGGTTAGCCATTATTGATGATTTTACTAGATGGATATGGGTTAGATTTCTTGCTCACAAAGATGAGTCATACAAGGTATTTACTGTATTTTGCAAAACAGTTCAAAATGAAAAAAGAATTTGTATTTCTTCTATTAGAAGTGATCATGGGGGAGAATTTGAAAATGAAAGCTTTCAAAAATTTTGTGATGATAACGGCATCTCCCATAATTTCTCATCTCCTAGAACACCTCAACAAAATGGTGTTTTAGAAAGGAAGAATAGGTCCCTCCAAGAAATGGCCAGGACCATGATCAATGAGGCTAACATTGCAAAACATTTTTGGGCAGAAGCAGTAAACACAACTTGTTATATTCAAAATAGAATTTTTATTGGACCTATTTTGAAGAAGACTCCATATGAACTGTGGAAAGGAAGGAAACCAAACATATCATATTTTCATTCATTTGGTTGTACGTGTTATATTTTAAATACTAAGGATCAGCTTGGTAAGTTTGATTCAAAAGCAGACAAAGGAATCTTTTTGGGATATTCTGAAAGATCTAAAGCTTTTAGAATATACAATAAAGAAACTATGACAGTGGAAGAATCCATTCATGTCAAATTTGATGACAAGAAGCCTGACACAGCCATGTCAGAGCTAGATGAATTATTTTGAGAATTAAATATAGGTAATACTACAAATAGTGAACCTACATCTTCATCGTCCGGTGGTGACCAGACACAAGAATCTTCAGAAGCTGAAGTCAGAAAGAGCTGGAAGTACAAAGCCAATCATCCTAAAGATCAAATCATAGGAAAACCTGGAGATAGAGTAAGAACCAGATCCTCTTTTAAAGAACATGCAGATATTGCATTACTCTCAGAAATGGAACCTAAAACGATTGATCAAAAATTTGAAAAATAAAGGTTGGATTCTGGCCATGCAAGAAGAGTTGAATCAGTTCCAAAGAAATGATGTATGGAAGCTAGTTACTCTACCAGAAGATAAGCAAGCTATTGGTACTAAATGGGTATTTAGAAACAAGCTTGATGAAGATGGAAAGGTTGTGAGAAACAAGGCAAGATTGGTTGCTCAAGGTTACTCACAGGAAGAAGGTATTGATTTTACTGAAACATTTGCACCTGTTGCAAGGTTAGAAGCTATACGCATTTTACTTTCATTTGCTGCACATCATGATATAATTCTTTATCAAATGGATGTGAAAAGTGCCTTCTTGAATGGTTTTATAACTGAGGAAGTCTTTGTAAAGCAACCTCCTGGATTCGAAGACATTGAATTTCCAGAACATGTCTTCAAGCTTAAAAAGGCCCTGTATGGTCTTAAGCAAGCTCCCAGAGCTTGGTATGAAAGACTGAGTACATTTTTGATGAAAAATGGCTTTACCAGAGGTCTAGTAGCCACTACTCTTTTTAGAAAAACATCAAACAAACACTTTATAATTGTTCAAATATATGTTGATGACATTATTTTTGGAGCTACTAATGAAAGCCTTTGCAAAAGATTTTCTAAGCTAATGCAGGCTGAATTCGAGATGAGCATGATGGGTGAACTGAAGTTCTTCCTTGGAATTCAAATCAAACAATGCAATGATGGTATCTATATACATCAAAGCAAATATATCAAGGAATTGCTAAAGAAATTCAAAATGATGGATTGCAAACCTATGTGTACTCCTATGCATCCCACATGCATTCTTGGTAAAGATGAAATTGGTAAAAAGGTAGACCAGGAGATGTACAAAGGTATGATTGGATCTCTACTTTATCTTACAGCTTCAAGACCTGATATTATGTTCAGCGTATGTCTGTGTGCTAGATTTCAATCAGATCCTAGAGAATCACACTTGAGTGCTGTTAAAAGAATCTTTAGATATTTGCAAGGATCTACTAATCTTGGTTTGCTTTATAAGAAATCAAAAGATTACAAGTTAGTAGGTTTCTGTGATGCTGACTTTGCTGGAGGCCGAATTGAAAGAAAAAGCACAAGTGGAGGCTGCCAATTCCTTGGAGCAAATCTTATGTCTTGGTCAAGCAAAAGGCAAAGCACGATTGCACTCTCAAAAACAGAAGCTGAATATATTTCAGCAGCAAGTTGCAGCTCTCAACTTCTGTGGATGAAATATCAACTTGAAGACTATCTGATAAAAGAGAGTAACATTCCTATCTTTTGTGATAACACTTCTGCAATCTGTCTTACTAAAAATCCCATATTGCATTCACGAGCCAAGCACATTGAGATTAAGCATCATTTTATAAGAGACTATGTTCAGAAGGGTATTCTCGAAATAAAATTTGTAGACACTGATCATCAGTGGGCTGACATATTTACAAAACCCCTTGCTGAAGATAGATTCAATTTTATAAGAAGAAATTTAAATTTTCATCTCATTGAAGAATGATTAATCTCAGCGTCATATGATATGCATCATCTCAGCATCTGGTATGACATAAGCATGTATACCTGAAAGCATTTTATTTGTCATGTGCATCATAACTCAACATCTGGTGAATCAGTTGTGTGCGTCCGAGCGCACACACACGTGTCACACGTATAAAGGACTTAAGCGTCTCATCACATCTACTGAGTCATGATTATTTATGTCTTTTGATAAAATCTTTTTACTTGATCTTACTTTTCTTTTGGCGTCTTCATTTAATGAAAAGGCGAATCTTCATGTTCTTTTCTTTTTTGATTTAATTTTTGTTCGGAAATACGAAGCGGTTTTTGAAAAAGGACTATACCATTTTCTATCAACTTTCCCACTACTCCACATTTTTCGCTCCATCACTTCACTCTGCATCTACTTGCAAAAATTTCTCTCTCTCTCTCTCTCTCTGTGATTTCAAACCCTAAAACCTCCATTACCCTCTCTGCAACTACTACCATGGCCGATAGAAAGGTTGGACAATATACTGCTGCCTTCGATGTCTTCTCTGAGGCAAAACTCATGAATGAGAACAGAATTGATTTTGAGAACTTCAAGCTCTATGGTTTTGATTTTGAAGAAGGTTTGGAGAAACTAAATTTGGAAAAATTACTTTATCTGGGAACCAGTTGATGTACTGAGCTATGCTATAAAGGAGTTCTGGGGGAACGCTTACCTACTTCCGGGAGAAATTATAGAAGGACACATCAGAGGCTTCAAGTTACGCTTCACCATCAACTCTATTGCTCAGACCATCAAGTGCCCTTATGAAGGAATCAGTTACCATGCTAACTGGGTTGACGCTTACAAAGGATTGGAAAACGTTAACGAAGCCCTGTTCGAAAACTATCGTGAGTTGAAGAAGAAGAACATAACTCCCACTGCCAAAGACTTGAAAAGCCACTACAGAGTATTGCACAAAATCTTCGCTAAGAGCGTGATTTTGAAGGCTGCTTCAAGCGACATAGTGAACTACGAGCAAAAGTTCATTATGAGAAACTATATGGATGGGAAGAAAATCAACCTGCCAAGGTTAATTATCAATAATCTTATAAATGCTCTTGTCTTCTCAAGGAAGAGTGTCGATAAAAAGAATATCGTCAAAGTTATCCCTTATGGAGTTCTTCTCTCCATAATGATGATTAAAGATGGTGTTGTGAGAAAGCTAGCTGACTCTACCAACAAAGAAGAAAAAGAAAAATACTTTGGTGTTGGCGCTATTGTTCGTCCTGAAGTTTTTGGAGTCAACAGTCTAGTCAGAATGCAGTTGATAACTGGCTCTATGATTAAGAAGGTGAAATTAGAGCAACAAGAAGGAGAAGCTGAAAAGAAAACCACCAGAAGCTCAATAGCTGGTGTGAAGAGACGTGCTGAATCTCCTTTAAGGGAGACAAGAAGAATGAAACAGAAGGTGGCTCCTGCACCTACTGTTGAGGAACCAGAAGATGAGGATAGAATTCCTATCAGAAAGGTCTTGGAGAAAAAGAATAAGCCAACAGCTGAAAAAGATGCTTCAGCATCCGGTCAAGGGAAGCAAGTTCCTCCTCCTCCTCCTGCCGTTGTTGCCCCTAGAGGAACAAAAAGAAGGTTGGTTAAGTCTTTTGAGCTTAACCCAAAGGTACTCGACTTTACTGCTGATGAGTCAGTATCTATCTTTGATTCTCATGTTGTTATTCCTGCACCCTCATTGTCTGTTTGACAACTACAAACCCAAAAAACCAGAATGAGCCTCTGACAAACCTCTACCCTCATCCCCTCAAAACCTACCCAAACACCATCCAATACACTCAACCTTGACCTACCACAAATTTCCTCAAATACCTCACTTACCACATACATTTCCAAACTTCACTCTCACCCCTTCAACCTATTATTCAAAGTACCTCCCATTAATCCTTTCAAACCCTACACATCTAAAACCTATACAATCACCAAAACCACTCCCACTTCACTCACCATTACCCATAAACCTACAGACTTCGGTGAAAGGAAGAATGTCTCGTGCATTAACAAATCTCAGTTTGTTAAGTATGAGTCATATCACAGCATCTACAATCGTCCCTCTACATGGCATTTGAAAACCTTCACCTCTGGAGTTGCCAGACTGGAAATTCCCTCTCCAATGAATTTTACTTTCAAGGATGGAGAAGACCATTTTCAGATGTCATTCAAAGGAAGATTGAGACCAGAACCTGGTAGCAGAGCAATTCCTTTCTCTGTTGACCTTTCTAAATCCCTACCTCAAACTGAACCTCTCACACTGGAGGAGTGTGGAAGGTGGATCACGGATGAAGAAGCTGCCTTCATGGCTGCTTGTCTTGAGATGAAGAAAATTGAAGTTATCAGACAGTTCAGTGATCCTTCTTCAGATCCGTAAAGATTGTGCCGGATAGACAAAGGTGGCTACCTTGGTCTATCCCTGAAGAAGAAAGAACACGCTCTGGCAAGTCGCCATTAAGAAGATCGGACTCATAGAGTACGAAGGCTCTAAGAAGTATAACCTTAAAGAATTCTCTAAGCTTCCGATTGCCAAAATCACCGAGGACCATGCCGTAAGGTTTTACCTTAGTTCTCTCAAGGAAGATGAATGGAGAATCGGCTCCTCAAATCCGCCGTAATGCCGAGAAAGCTACTATTCCCACAGTTGGCACTATCAGCAAAGTTACTGACACCAATCTGGGAACTGCCTACTTTAATGATACGTTCAGTGTTCGATGTCGAACTCTTGATCGCATAAAGATATATGTCCAATGGGCTGCTGTGACCAAGCACTTCGACATTGGATTTACTTGGAGTCAATGGTCTGAGTCTTGGAAAGACAAAGCCTTGTTACCATTCCTCGTCCCCCTAGCGCTTGAAGAAAATGACAGGGAAAATCTGCGAAGAGTATACTTGGCAGAAAATGAAGCACTCTCTTTCGCTTTTGAAGCATTGAGTGTCTTTATCAAAAGAATATGGGGAGAAGATGCTGGAAACAGGTTTGATGCTTTCACTGTTGATGTGCTTCTGCATAGAGAAAATATCTTCATGGATTTGCTGTATCCAGAAGAGGTGGAGAAAAGAAGGAAAATTCAGGCAGAATCTGAGCAGAGAAAACTTGGAAGTCTCATTAAATGGTTTATACCAAATGATGCGTTCTTTCAAAAAGCTCAACAAAAGAAGGAATTGAGACTAAAGCTATTTAACTGGGTGCTAGCAGAGCATCAGAAGATGAAACCTGCACCAGTATCAGAAGCTGGACCTTCTACTTCTACTCCTGCAGTTGAAATGGTCACTATTCCCAAAGCAGAGTTTGAAGAAATGAAGGCCACAAACCTGAAAGTTACTCAGCTGGAGAATGCCCTGAAGTTATTATATGAACGTCTCAACATCCCTCCACCACCTCCACCAAACCCTTAAATTTATTTTTTTTATTTATTTTTTTGTGATATAAAATAATTTTTGATACTCTTATATATATTCATTGTTTTTGCTCTGACTATATGTTTATATATATACCTATATCTGATTATCTGTTTATATATATTCAAATCTTTCTAAGTCTTATTTTTACTATGATGTGCTTTACACTCTTTTTGTCTGATGACAAAAGGGGGAGTAAAAGAAAGGTTTGATGAACACGTGAAAGTCTGATTGACAAATTCACCGTCCGATGTTCAAACTCCGATGGATACACTGAAACGGAAGTATCATGCATATCATTTCATACATAGCATTTGTGTGGTTATTCATTACTCTAATATCTATTAATGCGTTGATATTCATTGATCCGGTACTCTAATAATGATCAATAAATTTGGTACAATGAAAATCTTTTTGATAAAATAAAAATCAGCATCTGATCTCACTTTATTAAATATATGCTCTAAGACATTGTTAATGCACAAAATGGGGAGGCTCACCCTCTCCTCGGAGCAGCGTCTTCTCTCCTTCTGGTACAGATGGGGGGGGTACCTGCAAAAGGCACTCTGATGCCTAAGTCAGATAGGGCTTTTGGAGAAGAGAATGTGAGTTAACTGTTTAGGGTTTCAGAGTGTGTAGAGAGTATGCAAACCTGGGGGGTCAAGCTCCCTTTATATAGTGGAGTCTCGCGTAAGGAGGGTAACCAACGATCCGGATTCCGCGCGCGGTAACTCCTCCACCACGCTTCAGGGATCAGCTCATCTCTTCCTAATATCTCGCAGCTGCTAAGTCCGTCACGTACTGGCTACCTGATCCTCAATCTGCGGAGTGGCAACGGCTCCAAGCGTCGTCTCCAGAAACATCCTTTTCTAGAAGGTTCGAGAGCCACCGGTCGGCTCGCCCCTGACTCGCTCGGTGCTAACACCGGGGCGAGTATACCCGGAGGACTGGTTTGACGTCCCCCAGATCGGACGTAGCTCTTCGAGCTCGGAATAGATCGGACAAGGCCGAATCGGCTCGGTTTGGTGGGTATACTGGAACTCGGCTCGGAGACCGGTCCGTAACACAAGCCCCCTAGACTCTTTGCGCGAAAGGGCAGAGGGTCTACTTATCGCTCTTGGGTCGGTATCCGAGCTGAGAGTTATCGAGGTCGGGGGCGTATCTCGGAAGCTTATTTGTCTGGGGTGTCGTGCCCTACGTGTTGCACCTTTACTCAGTGTTCTGCCACACGGTTGGACTCGGATGGGACATCTACTCAGCCGTTTCTCTTCCCACCGTCGATTATCTGATACAGCCTGGACCGTTAGATTTACATCTGGTTTTGAAGATGGAGGGCTCGGATTGGTTCGCCCTTTCACTTCCCTTCCACAGGGGTTATAAAGCCACCCCCTTCTCCTTCCTTCTCCCTTCTTCTTCGTTCTATTACCTCTGCGACGCTTCTTCTGCCACCCTTCTCTGCGTTTGTATTCCGAGCGGCCATTTCATTCCATTCCTTCGGATTTCCTGGTAAGTCTCGTTACTACTCTTCACTAATGGCTTCTTCATCTTCTTCCCGTCGTCCCCCCTCCCCCATACCTTTGAGTTCTGGGGGTGGTTCGTCATCTGAAACGACGAGCACGTCCTTTGACCTTTCCACGCCGCCTTATGTCGGAGGCTCTGGCCACAAGGAGTTCCCCTCCGATGGTGGCCGCGGTGGTTGTGACCCGGTGCCTCTCCAGGTGGTTCCTCCCACTTACTGGGTTCCAGCTTCTCCCCCCGTCGTTTCTGTTCCCTCGTACTCACTTCACAAGGGGGCGAGTGCCGAGTGGGAGTCGATAGGTCTCCTTACGCCTGGGTGCACCCCGATGTACTCAGGGTGGCCTCCAACATTTTTTCAGACACTAGCATGGCTGCTCTTCGGTCTAGTGTATCTTTTACGCCGAACCGGGATCGAGACGAGCAGGTAACTTGCCTTCCTTGCTCTCCCGAGGACCAACTGTGCTTTGACAAGGGTGAGTCTAGTTCATCAGACTTCTGTTTCTTCTATAAAACTTTCTTTATGCGAGTTGGTCTCCGGTTTCCCCTCGGTGGGTTTGAGTGCGAGGTCCTCCAATGGTTGGATGCGGCCCCTTCGTAACTACACCCCAACAGCTGGGCTTTTATCCGAGCTTTCAAGCTCGTGTCCGAGTACTTTGGGGTTACCCCCGCTGCTGCTCTCTTCTTCAGTTTCTTCCAACTTAGGCTTGGCAAGCAACTTAAGTGGTGTTCGCTCAATAAAATACCTGGCTTTTATATTCTCGAGCTTTTCGACCAGTCTTATAAGAACTGGAAATCTGATTTCTTCAAAATCCGGGTACGGAGGGGGGATCCCTTTTTCTTTTCTGCTCAAAACGAGCCTTTATTTCCTTTTTACTGGAGTCCCAGTCCTCGCCCCATAAAAGAGGTGGACTTCAATTCATTGTCGATCCGCAGGCAGACGATAGTGAACTTTCTCGCTCGTTTGCCCACATTGCATTGTGGTCCTCTCCTCACCCGAGCTCTAAAGGACCCACCCCAGTGGAGGGATTACTTAAGTAAGTTTTGTTATCATCCTCTAGCATGATTCTCAGCCCGAACATGGGTACTAATTTTCACTTTCTTTTCAGGTACGATGGCTCCGAAGATGACCAAGAAAGAGATGGCCGAGCTCCTCAAGAGAGCTCAAAGAGAGAAGGTCGCCCAAGCTCCTGGGCCGGTTCCCTCCGATGCTGCAGTTTCCCCTTCCCCTGCCAAGGCTGCTAGAAAGCGACCGCGCGGACTCCCGGTTCCGATCAGCCCCCTGCGAAGGAGCCGAGGGGGCCTCATGGGGGGATTCCTTTGAATATCCCCGATGGTTCCGAGTGGTTTCTCCACCTCGGAGAATTTGCTGATCGGAGTGAGAACGCCGAGGATTCCCTTTGGAATGTCGGGATCGACCGCTCCGACCAGATCGACCAGATCATGCGTCGATCCGACGATAGGTGCATGGCCGAGGCGGGCGAGCTGGGTTTATGCAAGGCGTTGGGCATTTATGGGCTCCGTGCTTCTGCTATGGCCCAGTTCCTTTCTGATCGGATAAGGGCACGGGCCACCGGCCGAAATGGGCGAGAGGAAGTATCAAAGCAAGGCCACCGCACTTGGTGAGCTCGAGGAGAAGATGGGTAAGTTGGAGGAGGACTATGCTCGCCTCTCGGAGGCAAGGGATGCTCTGAACAAGAGCAACACCTCTCTGCTGGCGCAGCGGGAGGAACTCCAAGCCAAGAATGACCTTCTGTTGCGTCAATTGCGAGAAGAGAAGGAGAAGTCCTCGTCCGAAGCTGCTCGGGTCGAGGAGTATCGTGAGTATAGCGCCCTTAAGTATAAGGAAGGGTTTGATAATGCCGTTGCGCAGCTGAAGGTGATCGCCCCCGACCTGGACATCTCCGAGCTCGATTTCACCAAGGTGGTGAAAGAGGGGAAGATTGTGGAAGAGGAGGACGAGGAAGAAGGTTGTGCCGATCAGGAGGAGCCTGGGGGCGAGGAGGTCGGAGTTGGGCTCAACTTGGAGGCTGTTGGTCAAAGTGTTGCGGCCGAGGAGGTCGTTGGGGCCCGAGTTGAAGACCAAGGGGATGCCCTTGCGTAATTTGTTTTTTGGCTTGCTTTGCTCTGTCTTGATGATGTACTCGCTCTTCTATGAGCTCTTCTTTTGTATTTTCGTCTCAAGTTAATGAAATTGACTAAGTTTAAACATTGTTAGCTTAAATCTGCTTTGTTTTTCACTTTAGTAATTTGTTGGTTACCGTACTCAGATGGGGTGGTCCTCGGGTAGCTGCTACTCGGCTAGGGTAGTCCCCGAGTGGCTTCCCCCGAAAAAAACTTGTGTCAACTGAGGTTGAGACATTTTCTCCGCGCATCGGTACAGGCCGAGTACTAGTTTTCTTACGAAACCTTTAGGTCGGATAGTGACTTTCTGACCCACTAACGAGCTCGCCAATTGTGCTAACTTGGGTTTGGGACCACAGGGGCCATTTAGGTCGAGCAAGACCTTCCGAGCCACGAGTGAGCTCGCCAAGTTTTTATGCTAACTTGGGTTTGGGACCACAGGGGCCATTTTAGGTCGAGCAAGACCTTCCGAGCCACGAGTGAGCTCGCCAAGTTTTTATGCTAACTTGGGTTTGGGACCACAGGGGCCATTTTAGGTCGAGCAAGACCTTCCGAGCCACGAGTGAGCTCGGTGATGTACATGAAGGATGTTCTGAATGCAATTGGGAAAGAATTTTATTAGATGTGAAAAAGGGAAATAAGGATGTGCCTCGTTAAAACCTTCACAAACCAAAAACCCAGTGGGAAAAAAGGTCTGCAAAGGAAAAAGAGTACGCCATCCGTTTACATATGTTGTCAACTGAAGTAAAGCTTAAGGTGCGTGGCATTCCACGTCCTCGGTATCTCCCTTCCGGACAGTTCTTCCAGCTTGTAAGCTCCGTGGCGATGTTCCGATCTAATGCGGTATGGTCCTTCCCAAGTTGGCCCGAGCTTTCCCTGCCTTGTATCTTTTCGCGCTAATTCAACCTTTCGGAGGACTAAGTCCCCTACTCTGAATCCTTTTAGTCGGATCTTAGAGTTGTAGTGTTTAGCCACGCGCTGCTTAGTTGCAAAGTATTGTATCCGAGCGAGCTCTCGAGTCTCTTCTAGTAGGTCGAGTTCTACTCTAGCTTCTTCTTTCTGTGCCAGCGACTGCATGTGCTCTCTCCTGGCTGAGGTCAAGCCGAGCTCCACTGGTACCATAGCATCCATGCCGTATGTTAACCGGAAAGGTGTTTCGTTTGTTGCTGACTGTGGGGTGGTGTGGTATGCCCATAGCACCCCGCAGAGCTCTTCTGCCCAGTTTCCCTTGGCTTGGTCTAGGCGTTTGTGCAGGCCGCTTAGGATGACTTTGTTTGCGACCGACTGACCGTTGGTTTGTGGATGTTCCACCGAGGCATAGGTGAGCTGGATACCGAGGCCTTTGCAGAAGTCTTTGAATACCGAGCTGGTGAACTGCGTGCCATTATCTGTGATGATGGTGTGGGGTAGGCCGTGGCGGCAGACTATGTTTTTCCAGACAAATTTATTGACCCTCTCGGATGTGATAGTTGCCAGTGGATCTGCCTCTATCCACTTGGAGAAGTAGTCTATGGCGACCACAATGAACTTAAACTGGCCTGGTGCGAGGGGAAAGGGGCCAAGTATGTCGAGCCCCCAGGTATTAAAGGGCCAGGGGGCGATGACTTCGTGAAGGACTTCAGAGGGGAGGTGGTCTCGCTTTGAGTACTGTTGGCAGTTGTCACATTTTTTTACGTATTCCAGGCAGTCCGATTTGATTGTTGGCCAGTAATATCCAGCTCGGAGGACCTTCGCAGCTAACGTCCGAGTTCCACAATGGTTCCCACATATGCCTTCATGTAGTTCTCTCATGATATACTCGGAGTCTGACTTGTCCACGCATGCGAGTAGCGGCTGCGAGAAGCCCCTCCGGTAGAGCCTGTCCCCGATCAGAGTGTAATGTGTGGATCGTCTTTAGACCCTTCGTGCCTCTACAGGGTCATCGGGTAGCCTTCCCCGCTGTAAATACTCTATGATATCTGTCATCCAAGACTCCGACTGATTCACCGAGTTGGTTTCTGCTGTTTCTACGCTTGGTGACGTCAAAGTTTGAACAAAGATTGTGTGTAACTGTCCCTCGGTCTTCATGCTGGCTAGTTTCGCTAGCAGGTCAGCTTTGTTGTTCTGCTCTCGAGCGATGTGTTCGAGCTGGACTTCTTGGAAATTTTGGATCATGGCAGCTGCCTTTTGGGCGTACCGAGCTAGGACATCGTCTCGGCACTGATATTCGCCTTTAACTTGGTTGACCATGAGCTGGGAGTTGCTTTTGACTCGGAGTGTTTGGGCGCCTAGCTCCCATGCGAGCTTGAGACCGATCAGCAATGCCTCGTATTCGGCTTGGTTGTTACTGGCTTTGAACAGAAACCTGAGTGCTTCCTCGACACAGATTTCTGCAGGGCTTTCTACAATGATACCTGCTCCACTGCCTCTGGAATTGGAGGAACCGTCCACGTAGAGCATCCAGTATTCGACCTCGGGGGTCGGTGTTAGTTATGCAATAAAGTCAGCTAAAATTTGTGACTTAATGGGTCCTCTAGGCTCGTACCTGATTTGGAACTCGGAAAGCTCTACTGACCAGGCCACCATCCGACCAGACAGCTCGGGCTTCTGCAGGATTCTCTTGATGGGGTAGTCGGTTTTGACTATCATCGGATGGGCGTGAAAGTAGGGCCTTAGTCTTCTTGCAGAGACCACTATCGAGAGTGCCAGTTTCTCCACCTTTTGGTACCTGAGTTCTGCCCCGTGAAGGACTTTGCTCACGAAGTACACTGGGTGCTGTTCGGAATTTCTTTCTTCGACCATGGCCGAGCTGATCGAGCTGTCAGTGGCTGCCAGGTAAAGGAGCAAGGAGGCTCCTTTAGTGGGGCGAGTAAGGACTGGTGGCGACGCCAAGAATTCCTTAAGTCGTTGAAAGGCCGTTTCGCATTCTTCGGTCCACTCGAATCGAGCTGGCTTCCTGAGTACCTGGTAGAAAGGAAAGGATTTGTCGGCGGCCGGGTTCTGAGCGGAAAGAGTCGCTATCCGACCAGCCAGTCGTTGCACTTCTTTGACGGAGCTTGGGCTCCGCATTTCCATCACAGCTCGGCACTTATCGGGGTTGGCCTCAATGCCTCTGTGGGTGATCATGAACCTCAGGAACTTTCCCCCGAGTACCCCAAAGGAGCATTTCTCGGGATTGAGCCTGATGTTATACGCCCTGGCGATGTCGAATATCTCTTGAAGGTCTCTATGGTGTGCGTCGAAATTGGGGGTTTTTACGACCATGTCGTCCATGTAAACCTCGATCGTCTTCCCGATCTGGTCGGCGAAGACTTCGTCCATCATTCTCTGATATGTGGAGCCAGCGTTCTTCAGCCCAAAGGGCATAGTGATGTTGTAGAAGTTGGAGGTTTCTGTCATGAAGGCTGTCTTCGGGGCGTCGAGTGGGTGTATTCTTATTTGGTTGTATCCAGAGTATGCATCCATGAAACTCAGCACTTGGTACCCTGACATGCCGTCCACTAGGGCGTCTATGCTCGGGAATGGATAGGGGTCCTTAGGGCAGACCTTGTTTAGGTCGGTGAAGTCAGTGTACATCCTCCATTTACCATTGCTTTTCTTCACCAGTACCACGTTAGAAAGCCAAGTAGGGTATTTGATCTCCTTTATGAATCCTGCTTTCAGGAGTTTGGAGGTTTCTTCCCGGACTACTTGCTTCTTTTCTCCTGCGATCTTCCTTTTGCGCTGGGCGACGGGGAGAGCTCCTGGCTCGACGGTGAGTTTATGGCAAGCCACTTTTAAATCTATCCCAGGCATGTCTTCTGGGCCCCATGTGAATAGATCAGCGTTAGCGCACAGGACCTTCATCAGGGATTGCTCGCTTTGCTGGGGCAGTTGGGTCCCAACTCGTACGCTCTTCCCTGGTCCCCTCAGCTCAATGCTCTTGATGTCGTCCACTGGTACTGGTCGAAGGTCGCTCTCGCCCCTAGGGTCTAGCTCGATCATGTAGCCCGATTTAGGGTGATCCCTGCTCTTGCTGTCTCTGAGACTGTTGACATAGCACTGCCTGGCTTCCTTCTGGTCGGCGTGTACTGTGGCTATCTGTCCATCGGGCAATGGGAACTTCATCGCCAAATGAGGGGTGGATACTATGGCTCCAATCCCATTGATGACTGTTCTTCCGATGATCATGTTGTAGGCAGTGTCAGCGGCGGACTCGGCCTCTACTACCAGTAAGTGTGCTTCGATTATTTTGACTCCTATGTCTGCTTTGAAGGTGAGCAGGACATCAAAGTACCCCGTCACCCGGGATTTTGCACCTGAAAAACCAACCAACGTACCTTGGTAGGGTCTGATTATAGAGCTTGGCAGCTTAAGCCGATCAAAGGCTTCCTTGTAGATGATGTCTGCCGAGCTACCTTGGTCGACCAGCACTCTCCTTTCGTTGAACCCAGCGAGGTGAACCGTGATTACCATGGGGTCGTCCTGGTGTCGATCTATCCCTTGGTAATCCTTTTCCGAGAAGGAAATGGTCGGTAGGACAGCGGGAGGGGCGGTCGTTGAGCTCGAGCTGTTGACGGACCTCAAGTACCTTAAATCGCTTTCGCTCGACTACTTTCACTTTGCAAAACCACCTGCAATCAAGTTAAGTGAAGGAGTACCTCCGTCGGGCCCTTGCCTGCGTTGTCGAGTAGGTGAACGCCTCTCTCTCCCTCTTCGAGCTGGCGATCTGTCGCGCCTACGCTCGGGCGTACGGGATCTCCTGCGGTTTCCGTTACTTCCCTTAGGGGTTGCTGCCGACCCTTTGTCCACGTATTTTGTCAGATGTCCAGCTTGTATGAGCTTCTCGATTTTTACCTTTAGTGTCTGGCATTCATTGGTGGTGTGCCCGTACACCCGGTGGTATTCGCAGTACCTTTGACGGTCCGCGTCCGGCGGGGAGTCCCTCCGAGGAGGCAGGGTAATGAGGTTACCTGTGTAGGCTTCCTTCAACACTCGGTCCCTTCCTACTGTCAAGGGGGTGAACTGTCCTCTATAGTCCTGCCATCCTCGACGGTCGTTCCTTCTGTGATTTTGGTCTCTGGTTGGCTCTCTGCTTTTGTCTTGTCGGCCTTGAGTTTCCTTTTTGGCTACGATGACTTCTTCCATGTTGATGTATCCCACAGCGCGGCGTCTTAACTCGTCCAAGGACTCGGCGGGGCGGCGAGCGAGGGAGTCCGAGAAAGGCCCTGGTTTTAGTGCTGACACTATGGCGTGGAGCGCCACGTCGGTGCTGAGGTTTCTGACTTGGGCCGTTTCGTTGTTGAAGCGCTCTATGAATGACTTGAGGGTCTCGTCCGATCTCTGCTTGAGCCCGACCAGGCATGTTGAATTTTTCCTGAATGCTCGGCTCGTGGTGAACCTGGCCACGAACTGTTCCGCGAGCTGGCTAAAAGAACGGATCGAGTGCTGGGGGAGGTTGGAAAACCACATCATGGCGGATCTCTTTAAAGTGCATGGGAAAGTCCTGCATTTTAAACCCTCCGAGGCCCCCACCAGCAGCATCCGAGCATTGAATGCGGTGAGGTGTTCCTCGGGGTCGGTTTTACCCTCGTAAGCGTCCATGTTGGGGATTTGGAAATGCTTGGGGATTGGATCGGACATGATCTCCTCGCTGAAGGGAAGTAGTGTTAGCCCGACCTCCGAGGGTCGGTCTTTGTGGTGGTGTGCGCGCCGGCGCTTGGGGCTTTCTGTTCGGCTCGACCGATCTGTTCTCGATGAGTCTCCCTCATCGTCGCGCTTTGTCTCCTGGCGTGTTCTGGAAGGCGTTTCGCGGCCCATCCTTCTCTCCCGATCAAGAGCCTCCTCGATCTTGCATCTTAATTCTTGGTTTTCAGCCCTTAGAAGCTCCACAACCGGGTCGGGAGGCGGGCGTTCGTCCTGACTGACCGAGTTGTGGCTTGGCGGTGGTGACTTGCGATTCGCCGTGCTTCTAGTGTGTACCATCCTTGCTCGGTGGTATCCTTGAGGCCCAGGCTAGTTTTACCGGGCCCCACGGTGGGCGCCAATGTTAATGCACAAAATGGTGAGGCTCACCCTCTCCTCGGAGCAGCGTCTTCTCTCCTTCTGGTACAGATGGGGGGGTACCTGCAAAAGGCACTCCGATGCCTAAGTCAGATAGGGCTTTTGGAGAAGAGAAGGTGAGTTAACTGTTTAGGGTTTCAGAGTGTGTAGAGAGTATGCAAACCTGGGGGGTCAAGCCCCCTTTATATAGTGGAGTCTCGCGTAAGGAGGGTAACCAACGATCCGGATTCCGCGCGCGGTAACTCCTCCCCCACGCTTCAGGGATCAGCTCATCTCTTCCTAATATCTCGCACCTGCCAAGTCCGTCACGTACTGGCTACGTGATCCTCAATCTGCGGAGTGGCAACGACTCCAAGCGTCGTCTCCAGAAACATCCTTTTCTAGAAGGTTCGAGAGCCACCGGTCGGCTCGCCCCTGACTCGCTCGGTGCTAACACCGGGGCGAGTATACCCGGAGAACTGGTTTGACGTCCCCCGGATCGGACGTAGCTCGTCAAGCTCGGAACAGATCGGATAAGGCCGGATCGGCTCGGTTTGGTGGGTATGCTGGAACTCGGCTCGGAGACCGGTCCGTAACAGACATCTACGTATTTTTTTTTTGCGATCACTCAAATGAATTTGTTTATCAATAATCGCCTTAATACCTGAATTGTTCATATATATCTAAATGGTTAAATTCAGGGGGAGACCCTTGATATTATTTTGAAATTAAATTGTTCATCAACCTTGGATATTTTTCATCATCAAAAAGGGGGAGATTGTTAGAACCTAAACGATTGAGAAGTTTAGACCCTAATTGATTTTGATGATAACAAAGTATTTTTCAAGAGAACAATTTATCTTCTAACATATCTTTGAGTGTACAGGTATCAAAGCTTCATATATATGTACAAAACACTCAAGGAAGAAGAAAAAATTTACAATAGAATTGAATACAATCCACTAGTGTCGATCAGAACTCACTCCAGTCTTCGACAAAGAAGCGCCCAAAGAGTGTTACTCTTGGACACGTGGAATACTCAATTCTTTGAGAGCGTCCATCCTTTGTTCCGAGCGAGGCCTGATCTCTTTAATGAAGCACGTGATGATCACGTTTTGCTCTTAGCCTCGCATCGCTCGAACGGAATTCAAATTTGATTTTATGCGCTCATTTTGATGTACGAGGAAGCAAAGGTGACACCTTTAGCATAAGACAAAAATCGTACAAGGCAATTGCAAATAGCAGATAATACGAAAACAGTAATGTGTACTATTCTGACATTCTCTGGAAAGGAAGAAAAGGACTACATTTCAAAATTACCCCACTCAATGGAAAGGAGCTATTTTTACTGCAACGGTAATACCCTTGAAGACTCCTATAAACACCCCAAGGTATTCATTGAAGAAGAGAGCCAAAAACTGTGAAGAAACTTCATTCTGAAAGCAACATTACTCAAGTGAGCAATCAAGTTTCGTGCCAAGTTTCTGGTCTACAAAGAACTAAACTCAGCGTCTTATACTTTCTTTTAGAAACCTATTCTGTTTTGAGCTTAATCTTTTCATCCTCTTTGTAGAGATATTTTGATTGTATTCAAAAGTATAATCTCTTTTGTAAACTGTATTTGGCCTAGTTAAGGCTTTGTTCCTCAAAGGCTCGATCGTACTGAGTCGTTTTGAGAAGTTGAGAGTATTGTCAAGTTTGTGACAGTAGAATACTCTTGAGGAAAATTGTAATCAGTTGATTATAGTGAAAAATCCTTCAGGATCGAAGGGACTAGACGTAGGTACCAGTTGGTGGTGAACTAGTATAAATCTCTGTGTCCTCTCCTTTACTGCTTTACATTTATCTTTACACTGCTCAGTAAAACATGTTTTCATAAACGATTTCATTTTCTGCATCCGGTTAGTTTCTCAGCATCCGATAAACAAACAGTTTTAAAAATCTCTGTTCATAGTGTTTTTACGTAAAGTTTGAGAAAAGTTTTTAACACAATTCAACCCCCCTTCTTGTGTTCACGTTCAGAAATATCTTGGGGTCGTCTCTTTTGTATTAGGAATCCATGATACTTAGAGATCACTTTCGAGGTGTCCTTAGGTCATCACAAAAGAGCTATATCGATAAGGTTTAAATAAATTCGACATGAAAAATAGTAAACTAGGTTATACCTCAATTACTAAGGGAGACAGTTTTAGTCTCAATTTTTCCCGAAAGCTAATCTGGAAATTCAGAAAATACTGGGAGTTCCCTATGCTCTAGCTATGAGAAGTCTGATACATGATCTTATTTGCATGCATCAGGAAACGACGTACATCGTGGGATCATGTGGCAGATACTTGAGCAATTATAGTTTGAATTATTACAAAAGGCAACCATAAGGATCATTAAGGAGAACAAAAGCCTATATGCTCACATATCAGAGATCTGAAAGGTTAGAGATCATCAAGAATTCCGACTTTGATATTCAGGATGTTAATATTATGGACATCAAATTATGGGATATGACTGAAATATCTATGTCACTAGGTTGCATATAGTAAAAGGTATTAAAATACCACTTAAGTTACAGTGTGACAGATAAGTCAGTCACATCATACTTCAACAACAATAAAGAATTTTACAATGTTTATTGACATAAAGGTGTTCGTTGTTGAAATAAAGAATTCAGGATAAAAGAATTTCTATAGAGCACACAAAGGCTGATTCCATGCTAGCTATCCACTAACTAAGGGCTTGACACCTAAGGCTTTTCATGAGCATGTTGCTTATATGAGTGTGTTGTCACTAAGGTTGCCTTAGCCTAGTGGGAGTCTTTATTTGTATTCTATGTTTGAGATACAAACTTTATGTTATTTCAGATTTTCTGTAGAAATAAAGATTATGTTTATGAATACATTATAAACATGTTTGTATTTTGTGTGCAAAATTAATTTGCACATTAAGGATTTTGTTTTGCAGAATTAAATTTTGCAAAATTGATCTCACCAAAGATTTAAGTAGGACCAATTGGAAATATGCATGATTGAGATCACATTCCATGTAATTTCCATGCTATTCATCCATATTGATCTATGTCATCAAGTGTGTTGGTTTGGTGATCGTCGGGGTTTAGTCGCAATTTACGGAAGTGATAAAAGCCGCTGTGGTTTCATTATTGATACATGAAGTGGACCAGATTGTAAGGAGAAAATCTAAAGATAAATAGCATTCAGATATGCGCACTAAGGAATTCTGGTATAATTATTACGATATGTAGCCCAAGTGGGAGATTGTTGGAATTTTATATTCCAATAATTAATATAAGCTGATATCATTAATAATTATATTAGCTATTTATCATAAATGAGCTATATTTTATGTGATCATATAAAGTTAAAATAAGATAAGCTCATTGGATTCCTAATTTAATTGATATGGGCCTTATATGAGTAGATATAAGTGTGGCCCGATAAGGGGATAATGGGTGCCCTGTTAGGTTTAACACACCATAAAAAAGTCTATGGTCTCCAATACACCGAATTGCCGTCATCCATTCTCTTCTCCCCATCTGAAGAGAACCTAAAGTCTAGTGAGAGAAGTCAAGAAGATTCGGTTGAGGAAGAACCATAAAACCGCTGCTAACATGCTCTTTATTTGTTGTCAGTTGCTCGTAGTTTGTTCGTGATCATTCTTTGGTATTCCGCTTCAAGTGATTGATTGCTATGAATCCAGGTATTCTTGTAATCCTTAATAATCTAACATGTCGTCGATCCAAAGAGTATAGAACATATTGTTCTTGTTGAACATGCTTGTATGTCTTTATAGCTTCCGCCTAAAGTATTTCTTCTATGAGATTTGAGCATACTTATTCTTGTTGTTGTTATTAATAAGGACTTAATTCCAACTATTTACCCGTAAGAACCCACCCACCTGTTTGGTTTTGGTTTTAAGCTCAGGTTGATGGCGATTTTCTGCCCAGCCCTACTATTCCATTGTAAAGAAATCACATGCATGCCTATTCCATTGTAAAGAACTCACAATTGAGAGTCAAGAATCAAAGCACCTGGTGTATATATAATACACGAGAAATGTTTGGTTGACACTAAAATTTGACAACAAATCGACAACTGGTGTCGATTTGTTGTCAAATTTTGGTGTCCACGTAACACAGCTGTAAGAGAAAGACAAAAGTTATGAAATCTCAATTTTTTCTTTTCTTTTTTGTGATGGTCCCAGCAATGTGCCTGCTCTTCATTTTCTCTTCTCAAAAAGAACTTCCAAAGGGTAACTATTAGAGTTTTCTAATATACTAAAGTAAGTTAATAACTTTACTTTATCATACTAAAGGCCCCCACCTCGTGGCTTTTTCATCATCACATTTACACTCGTCATTGACACTCTAATTGATGACCAAATAATTAAGTGATTAATTATATTCTACGATTAAAATTACAATAATCTGGAATAGAGAGAAAAGAACAAACCTTGTATACATATACAATTTTTCAGTTAATATTACCTGCACCCAATTCTTGTATCAAATCACTTTCCAAACCCCTAAACATTAGAAGACTAAAAAAACAAAGGAATTTTTTCTTCATATAAATTCATAAAACCATGCTGATCCGAAGTGGATCTCAGAAGTGGCCGGAGGAGGAGCGCAAGCGGCGGAATACGACGGTGGGGGGTGTACCTGCACAAACTCCGATGCCTAAGTCACTATCAGAGTAAGATGAGGTAAGGAAATATGAACAGTGCGTACATTTATTGATTAGGTCATGGACAATTTATAGGTAAGATCAGGCTGCTGACGTGTGGATAGTATCGAGTAACCCTAGATTGATTGTTAGCCGGCGTCATTTCTAGGGTTGTGAGTGGATAAGGTTACTTTTAGGGATAGCGCCGCAATGCCTTATGCTCTAGGGTTTCGCGCCGTGGCCATGTCCTTCCTAGTGTTTGTTGCCAGAGGAAGGAACTCCTGGGTCGGTTGGACAACCGAAGTGGGCCTTGGGCTTATTTAGGTCAGTATCGTACTAGGGCGAATTCCTCTTGTTGTATCGGATCGGCCCGGTTCAGAGTGGGCCTTTGGCCACTCGGATCAGTTGCCCCCTAGCCGATGCCATTAGTTATTGATGACCTCGGATATTATCCAGTGAAGTACGTTACTCGGCGTTGTTTGCTCCTTAGTCCTGTCTCGACGTGGGAAGTGATTACTTTGGCCACGCTAATAGGTATCAATGTCTCGTCGGAACGACTTAGTAAATCGGTCAAATTCGTGACGTGTCATTTTGAGCCGTGGCGATCTGTTTTCAAATTCTGGCTTTTGAAAAGACGCGCCCGTTTCTCGAGGCAATTGTGGCAGTGATTGGGTGACGTTTCGCCAAAAAGTCACCTCGTTTCTCAGGTTTGTCATTATTATCACTTTTGGCATTGATTACTGTCCACTCAGAATCCTTATAAATTCTGCGGGGGAGTAGCATTGCCATCTTTCTTGCCTTTCGTTCTTCTTTCCTACTTCACTGCTTTTCTGTCTCCTTGCATTTTCTGCAAACGTTTCCATTCGAGCGCAGAGTTTCAGTGAGAGCCAAGCTCTTAGGATTTCCTCCTTCTGCTCGTGTCTCATTCGTGTACAAAAGGTATTTTCTGCTTTCTTGCCCTTCTTTTTGTTCATTTATCAGAAATCGCATAGGGGGACGTTCGAAACTTTTGTTTGTGAATATCAATGGAGTCTCATGCTTCTCATTCGGCTTCTGGTAATGGGGGATTTCAATTGGAAATTCCCCCTCCTGTTTGTGCCTCTGTAGCGGTGCCCCTGGTGGCACTGCCTCCTTCCCGTGAGGAAGGGGCGGAGGAACGTTTAAAATGCGGAGTAGAAATTACTCGCGAACGGTTGGAGCACTTTCGGGTGGCTTAGGAAAACAAGTTCCAACGCCCTTGCGACTTTCGCGAAGTAGCTCGGTGGTATAAAGAAGTATATGATACTGTCTCTTACCCTGAAGTCCCCGTGGATAGGTTTACCATGGGAAAGAAGTGGAGAATCGATTTGTAGAACCCTTCTGCTCTTCTCGCCGACGCGGGGGACTACAACTGGGTTTCGCCCGAGGTTCTTAGCCTCCGATCCGAATATTCTACGGATGAAGACATTGTCGAGCTGGAGAGTTGGGTTCAAGTGGTGGAGACGGTGGAGTCTAGAGGGGAGTGGGCCTTCTTAGCTCCGGGAGCCGATCATTGGATTTGTTCCGCAGAAGGCGGCAATTTGTGGTCTATTCCGATGTACGAGGTGTTATTACCGAGATGCGGGTTTCCTTCCCCTTCTCACACTTCGAAATGTCTGTTTTAGGGCATTTGGACGTGGCCCCTTCTCAGCTTCATCCTAACAGTTGGGCCTTTATAAGGGCGTTCAACTTAGTCTGCAGGTATCTCAAAGTCCCGACCTCTTATCGAGTCTTTTTTCACTTATTTTCGCCTATGAAGACCTCGGAGAAGGTTGACCAATGGCAGGGTTGGATTTCCTTCAAGCCGAATGGCAAAACATTCGATTTGTACAGTGAATCTCTTAAGAGATTCAAGACAAAGTATTTCTTTCTTCTTCCGATGGACGACGTCGCCTGGGAGTGTGTTTTTGATCTCGCCAAGGACGGTTCAGAAGTACCGAAGTTCCCCTTTTATTGGTCGGGGGCATTTTTCGATCGCCCAGTTGGGTCTTATACCCTCAAGATCTCTGACCTCGCCGACCTGGAGCAAGGTTGGGTGAAGAAGGTCCGCGATTGGGTCGGCGGCTTTGCGCCCGAGGTTTACGTCGACCCTAAAACTCAGAAGCAAATGTTGGTCAAGCGGTATATCCATACTCGAACTCTGCTGCGGTGCCCGACTTGGGAGGACGCTCGAAGTATCTTAGGTAGGGGTTTCATTTGTTTGTGTTAAGTTATGTAGGTCTTTGTCTGACATGTTTGTTCTTTTTGCAGAGTCCATGTCGAAGATTGCCGTTTTTGCTGCTGCCAAGGCCGCCCTGGCAAAGAAGCTGGAAGGAGGTTACGATGGAGGGAATGGAATTCGGGTTTCATCTGCTGTCGCCGAAGTGCCCGTTGCTTCTAGTTCCGGTACGCTGAAGGATGGTACTTCTGAACCAGTTCCTTCAGTTCAAGATGTGACTTCGGAACCTTCCACGGTGCCCAAAGTGGTCAGTGCTTCTGCGAACATCATCGATGTTAAGAAGCATAAGAGGCCTCCCTCTTCCGATCTCCCCCATTCAAAGCCGAAGAAGGCAAAAGGTTTGGAGCAACAAGTATTGCCTTTCAAACCTCAGGATCCTGCCCAATCCTCTGAAGTGTCTCATCGGCCCATCTGGCAACAAATTGGTGACAAGGTGAAGGAAATGGAGGAGGAGATCGCTCGCTTGCGCAAGACTAAGAGTCAAGCAGAGACCGTCTTGAAGAGAGATCAGGATCAAAAGGATCGAATCCGCGATTTGGTAAATAAGAACGAGGATCTTCTCTCCAAGGTGCAGAATGTCGTGGGTCTTCAGACCCAACTTTCCAAAGAGACAAATCGGGCTGAAGAGGCCGAGAGGAATTGTCGTGAGCTGTCGTCGGCAAATGAAGAACTCCGAAAGGGGAATGACGACCTTAAGTCCAAGACAGACAAGATCGCCGTGGATAGGGATGCTTGTCGCAAAGAGAGGGATACCTATCGCTCCGAGGTCGCCAAGCTGAAGAAGGCGCTGGAGGAGGAGGGTTAGAGGCTGAAGAACGCCTTGGCCGAAAGGGATGCTTGTGAGAAGACCATGTTGGAGATCGCCTCTACTCAGTTCGAGAATGCCGTTGAGCAGATAGTTTTCCTGAATCCCAGAGTCGAGATTCGAACTGAGGGCGCCACCGACTCGGGAATAGTTTCAGGAGACCACATCATCAATGCCGAGACCCAGGCCGTCCTGATCGTGCGCCCTTCGACCAATGCTTGATTTGTCTGTTTGTTTCTGCAGTTGTTTTTGTTTTTGACCGTCTTTGTCTTTTATACTTGCTCCTTTGTTAAGGACATTTTGTACTTTGTTATTTCAACTTATGAAATTTTCATTTTTTCGACCTTTATTGGTGGATGTAGTGTTTGTTTATTATTTCGCAACATGATTTCTTATTGTGATTCCGTCACTTCAGGAAGGGAGCCAGGCCAAGGGAACCTTCCCTCTTCCCTGGAGACTTGACGAGTCGACAAGCCTCGAGTGTGCGATGGGTTGAAAATGTGCGTAGACCGTCGTGATGGCTAGTCACGTCGGTTGAGACTCCCAAAGGAGGCGTGACGATGCGGAACTCCGAATGGTCGGAGTTGGCTCGTCTACCCAAATGAACAACGGTATTAAAACCACAATAATCGCGATAACAAAACATTCGATTGTCGAAGCGTCATTTCATTATGCTTGAATTTTTACAAGTGGTGGGTTCCCTTCCCTGAGGGAGTTACATAAGCATTCAGCTAAAATATTTTCTAAGTTTGGCAGCATTCCATGTTCGAGGAATTGCTTGGCCTTGCAAGGTTTCAAAGGTGCAGGCGCCATGGTTGGTCTTCGACGAAATCTGTTATGGGTCTTCCCAATTCGGTGCCAGTTTCCCTTGGCTTGCATTTTTGAGGTCGATATCAGCTCTCCTTAGGACCAGATCGTCTTTTTTGAATTCACGAGGTACAACTTGTTGATTGTGCCTTGCTGCAATTCTCTGTTTTACAGCAGCTTCGTTTAGGGAGGCTAGCTCTCGATTTTCTTCGAGGAGATCTAGCTCCTCTCTTAACTGTTGGTGATTGAACGAGGTTCGAAGGGGGTGGAGCGTTCTCCACTCAACTCTTTGACCTCGACTAGGATCACGGCCTCGGATCCGTAAGTAAGTTGAAATGGCGTTTCTCCAGTGGAGGAGTGGGGAGTAGTTCGGTATGCCTATAGTACTTGTGGGAGCTCTTTCGCCCAATTTTCTTTGGCTTCGTCGAGCCTTTTTTTCAAGCCCTTCAAGATGACTCTGTTTGCCGCTTCGGCTTGCCCGTTTGTTTGCGGGTGTTCGACCGAAGTGAATCTCTGCTTTATCCCGAAGTCTGTTAAGGTTTTCTGGAACCCCTTGTCTGTGAATCGTGTTCCGTTATCGGTTATAATAACTTCTGGAATGCTGAATCTCGTGAGGATTTGCCTTTTGAAGAATTTGATCATGTTTTTGGCGGTGATCTTCGAAACTGGTTTGGCTTTAATCCATTTTGTGAAGTAGTCTACTGCCACGACCAAGTACTTGACTTGTCCTGGGGCCATAGAAAACGGTCCGAGGAGATCGATTCCCCACCAGGCGAACGACCAGGGGAAGACAGGGCAGTCATCTCGCAAGGACGAGTGTTACGCACGTCGGCGTGCTTTTGGCATTTATCACATTTCTTCACGTAGATGATGGCATCTGCATCCATTGTCGGCCAGTAGTAACCAGCTCGAAGTGCTTTCTTGGCCAAAGATCGACCATCGAGGTGCTGACCGCAGACGCCTTCGAGGATCTCGTCAAGCACATTTTGGGCCTCAGTTGCATTGAGGCATTTCAGAAGAGGTGCTAAGAAGCCTTTTTGGTATAGGCAGGTTTCGATGATGGAGTAGGAGCACGCTCTGCGGCAAATTTTTGATGATGCCTTTTCATCGAGGGGAAGTTCGCCTTCGCAGATGTATTTGAGGATCGGCGTCATCCACGAGTTGTCGAAGTCAGTAATTCTGTATACCGAAGGTGTAATGAGGACACGCTCGAAGTTTCGGTCAACCCCTTTCGGAGAGTTCGGGATTTCTAATGTGGTCATGATGCTTGGATGGGAAAGGGTTTCTTGAATGATCGATCTGTTGCGCCTGGCTATCTTCATGCTTGCCAGTTTAGATAGAATGTCGGCTCTCTAGTTTTGCTCTCAAGGCACGTGTATGATTTCTATTTTCTAGAAGTTTTTCATCGGCTGCTGGACCACAGCCAGGTACTTCTGCAGCAACGGGTCCTTTGCTTGATATTCCTCGTTAACTTGTGATGCTACAAGTTGAGAGTCGGTGCGGAGACTGACTTCGGTGGCTTCCAGATCGCGGGCAAAGGTCAGCCCGGCGATGCACGCCTCATATTCGGCTTGATTGTTTGATGTGAGGAATGAGAAGCTTAGGGAGAATTCGATGGTCAAGCCTTCAGTATTTTCCATGATCAGGCCAGCTCCACTTCCCTTCGAATTTGAGGACCCATCGACGTGGATGGTCCATTGGTGCTTGAGTCCTCGGTCATTGAAGCCATCTCTGCTATGAAGTCAGCCAAGCTCTGAGCTTTGAGTGCCTGTCAGGACTCAAAAGAAATACTGAACTCGGAGAGTTCTATGGACCATTTAATCATCCGCCCTGCCAGGTCGGGTCGATGGAGGACTTGCTTGATTGGTTGGTCGGTTCGGACTGTAATGTGGTGGGATAGGAAGTATTGTCGTAGTCGCCTTGCTGTAATAACTAGCGCTAGAGCGACCTTTTCGATTTTTTGATACCGAAGTTTGGGGCCTTGCAGCGTTTTCCTTATGAAGTAAACTGGCCTTTGTCCTTTTGTTGTCTCTCTGATCAAGACGACACTGAGTGCCTCTTCGAAAACTGCCAGGTAAAGGTACAGGGTCTCTCCGGCACAGGGCCTTATTAGGGCTGGCGGAGTAGATAGTGTTTCTTTCAGCCGTGTGAAGGCTTCTTCGCATTCTGAAGTCCATTCGAACTGTACTCCTTTCTTCAGTAATTTGAAGAAGGGAAGTTCTCTTTAGGCGGACTTGGAAATGAATCTGGTGAGGGCAGCTATCATTCCTGTCAGTTGTTGTATATCTTTCTTAGATTTCGGCTGCTGCATTTCAGTGATTGCGCGACATTTATCGGGATTGGCTTCGATGCCACACTCTGTTAAGTAAAAGCCCAGGAATTTGCCCGTTTTGACACCAAACGTGCATTTCTCAGGGTTGAGCTTCATGTTGTGTCGACGCGCTTGTTCGAAGACGTCGATAGGTCGGCCACATGGTTTGGCTCTTTGGCTGATTTGACGATCATGCCGTCCATGTAAACTTCGAGCACGTTGTCGATCTAGTCTTTGAAGACCTTGTTCATCATTTGTTGGTAAGTCGCTCCGGCATTTTTGAGACCGAACGACATTACTTTGTAGCAGTAATTACCGTTGTCCGTCATAAATGCGGTCTTTTCCTGGTCGGTAGGATTCATCGGTATCTGGTTGTACCCAGAATACGCGTCCATAAAGGACAGTAATCGAAAACCCGAGGAGTTATCCACGAGTATGTTGATGTTAGGGAGGGGATAGGCGTCTTTCGGATAAGCCTTGTTGAGATCGGTATAATCAACATACATTCTCCACTTTCCATTAGCTTTCTTAATGAGGACTACATTCAAGAGCCAAGTTGTATACTTGACCTCCCTTACAAATTTTGCCTTAACAAAATTACTAACAGCTTTCTTGGTAGCTTCGGTCTTCTCAGGGGATTGCTTCATCCTCCTTTGCGCGGCCCACTTCGCGGAGGGATCCAGGGCGAGGCGATTGCATGCAACGTCGGGGGAGATTCCCGGCATGTCGGCTGCGGTCCACGCGAAAAGGTCGGCATTGGCTCTTAGGCATTTGATCAGCTCATTTTTCACTTCGGTGGGAAGGTCGATGCCGATCTGGACGGTTTTTGTCGGATCGTCTCCCAGTTGAACTTTCAGAAATTCCCCATCGGGGACTGGTCGACATATCTTCTTTTGGAGTTCTTTGGCGACGGGATCTGCCTATCCCTCAACTTCATCCTCGGGCTCGATTTTTGCGTCGAAGTCCGTGAGGTTAACATCGGGTGACCCGATGCTCTTTTTTGGTGGAGCCGGCTTGCTCTCTTGCCCCTTGATTGACAGTTGATAGTAGTGCCTGGCTGCTTCAAGGTCGCCATGAATGGTGATGATCTTTCCTTCGGATGAGTGGAACCTCATCTTGAGGTGAACGGTGGAAGTAATCGCTCCTAATTCTGCTAGGGTAGGTCGTCCCAGGATACAGTTGTATGGGGATGGACATGGGAGGACGATAAATTGTACTTTGACGGTTCTAGTGTCAGTTTTGTCACCGAACGTGACCATCAGCTCAATGTAGCCAAGGGGTTTGGTCATGGAACCATTGAATCCCTGGAGGTCGGAGCCGTGATAGGGAATCATGTCTTTTTCGACCAACTTCAAGGTTTTGAAGAGGGCGACAAACATGATGTCGGCCGAACTCCCTTGATCAACTAGGATCCTTCTAACATCAAAATTTGCCATGTAGGAGCAAATTAGCAAGGGGGTTTGGTCGTTTGGGCCACCATCCGGGAGGTCTTCATCATAAAAAGCCAAAGGTGGCCGGCTTGAGCTGGGTCGGTTGACAGGAGGGTAGACTGTAGCTATGGACATCACCTCCCGCATCTTCCGTTTGGAGGACTTGGTGGTGGGCTGACCTTGTCGCGCCAAGCCTCTAGAAATTACCATTGCTATGGGTGGGGGCCTACCCCCGTCTTCGTTGGCCTGCTGAGGGCGGTTCTCTGTCTGGGTCAAGGCGGAGCTATTATCGCACCTAGGTCGGGAGGATCGGGATCGGTCTCGTCCTCCTCCGTTCCTCGGTTTAACATATTTCTGTAGTTTCCCTTTCTGGATTAGGGTTTCGATGGCGTCCTTCAGCTGGATGCATTCGTCGGTATTATGACCTGCACATTTATGGAATCGACAATACCTCGTCCTATCTGTTCCTGGGCGCTCCTTGAGAGGTTTGGGAAACCGAACTCCCACATCCTTGAACTTCGTGGTGGCACATTCCTACAGGATGCCGGATCGAGAGGCGGTCAGCGGGGTGTACTCTTCGTACCTTCTTTGAGGTCCTTGTCTCGGCCTGGCCGATCTTCCTCACGTGTGGAACCTTTCCCTTGGGAGGTCCGCTTTTTAGACCGCAAGGCCATTTGCTTCTCTTCGAAGTTGATGTATTTCTCCGCGCGTCGGAGGAAGTCGTTAAGAGTTTCGGGTCTGTCCACCCCGACGTTGATGTTGAACAGGCTATCCTCAATTAAGCCTTGTTCTAACAAATACAGTTTCATTTCGTCGGAGGCTTTCTTGACGACAACGGCTTCTCTATTGAAGCGTTCGATGTAATCCCGAAGTGGTTCGTCCTTTCACTGGTAAATAGCGTTGAGTGTGGCTACGGACTTCGGCTGAACGCGAGATGCTGTGAAATGAGAGAAGAACTGTGCGGTGAGCTCAGACCAAGAGTCTATGGACTTTGGTTTTAGTTCCTAGAACCAAGCCAGGGCTGCCTTCTTGAGGGTGAGCTGGAATATTTTGCATTTCACCGGCCCTTTGGCCCCGCGGAACCCCATTATGGTGTCGAAGCATCCAATGTACTCATCGGGATCTGCTGTGCCATCGTAGGTTTCCAGCGGGGGAGGTTTTCAAAGGTCCTTTGAAATTGGGAATCCGGCGACCCTCGTAGTGAAGGGGCCTGAGGAGAAGTGGTCATCGGTCTCCTTGGAAGCTTGCGTTCCCGAATATGTAATTGGTGAGGCCGACGGTCGACGACGTCTTGGTGGAGTCACACTCGCCCGCGAACGTCGGGCGTGGCTGGTTGTCAGTCAAGGGGACACGCGCGTCGAACGGCAGCGTCGGTGGTGATGAGCGTGTTCTCGCGATCCCTGGGGGGATACAGAACGGCGGGAGACAGGGCATTTGCCGTAGCCCGGGGACCGTCGACGGTGCTGGGGCCGTGATAAGGTAGAACGTCGAGGGGACAAGCGTTTTGGGGTGCGAAGGCCATGGCGGCTCACACCTTCTGGAGAACGACGTCGCTGAGGGGAACGGTCGTCGGAGTGGTGGCGCGTCCAAGACCTCATCGGTGAACGACGCCTCGAAGGTGACCGTTCTGAAATCGCTCTGGGAGAGGAGCGAGTAGTAGATCTGTGGCTGGACATTTGGTGATCGCCATTTCTGTCTCCAGTGATAGTGGGAGGTTTCCCGCCGGCCGGAGGGGCTCTGACTCGGCGAGCGACGGTAAGCGTCAACCCTTTTGTACAAATTGTTCTGCCGGTCTTCAATGTTAATGAGACGGAGGTTCTGGGCCGCCATGGTCTCCGTGTGTTGTCGAACGAGGGTGAGCACCTCATTGATAGCGACAGCAGTAGCGAGGGCAGGCTGTGATTCTGGCGCTAGTATGGCCCCCAGTTTGGCGGTTGGAATCGGGTCTCTCAGCGGGACTGAGTGGGACTCAGTTTCGACGGTGACAGGGATCTCTTCGTCCTGTTCGTTAACATCAGGGGATGTAGGTATGCGGATCGTATTCTGCGTGGTGTGTCGCTTAGGTCCAACCATCGTAATCGAATGATTTGTTAAAGAAACAAAAAAAATGTCTCCCACTGTGGTCGCCACTGATCCGAAGTGGATCACAGAAGTGGCCGGAGGAGGACCGCGAGCGGCGGAGTACGACGGTGGGGGGTGTACCTGCACAAACTCCGATGCTAAGTCAGTATCAGAGTAAGATGAGGTAAGGAAATACGAACAGTGCGCACCTTTATTGATTAGGTCATGGACCTTTTATAGGTGAGGTCAGGCTGCTGACGTGTGGATAGTATCGAGTAACCCTAGATTGATTGTCAGCCGTCGGATGTATCCGACAGCCGGCGTCATTTCTAGGGTTGTGAGTAGATAAGGTTACTTTTAGGGATAGCGCCGCAATGCCTTATGCTCTAGGGTTTTGCGCCGTGGCCATGTCCTTCCTAGGGTTTGTTGCCAGATGAAGGAACTCTTGGGTCGGGTTGGACAACCGAAGTGGGCCTTGGGCCTATCTGGGTCGGTATCGTACTAGGGCGAATTCCTCTTGTTGTATCGGATCGGCCCGGTTCGGAGTAGGCCTTTGGCCACTCCGGATCACATGCCAAATTATGTCAGCATATTAGGAGAGACCATGACAAACATTCAAAATCACAAACATTTTATATCATAGGAAGGTAAAATTGATGAATATACCTTTGGGTGTTCCTTTTTGAAAATTCAACTTACAGACAGATCTTGTACTACGGTATTCTCCCAAATTTGGAGCAACACCGAATTTCGACATATAATAAACAGATCTCTCGTGCAAATCCTTTTCAAACTTGTAGATTAGTTGCTTCTTGATAGAAGCATGAATTTTGTTACCTTAAAATAATATTTTCAAAAATAGTAAGTACTTATGTCGAAAAACATTTCAATATACCAACAAGCAAAAAAATTAGTAACCTCTGTATCTATCAAAACCAGCTCAACAGTGAATGAAATTTTGTCTGTAGCAAAGTCCAACACTCGCCACATCCTAACAACTCTGACCAGGATACTCCAATCTTCGCGACTCGCATTGACAACAAAAAGCAACGTGAAATTCGATGGAATGTTGACATTACCATTGTTTACGGCCATTTTAGAAATTGAAATTTTGATAGGATTAGACGAAGTCGAATATAGGTTGCATATGAACTTTGTTATGGGCCGACCTCCGAGCTGGGCTCCTAACTGGATCACCGAGCTGAGCCCAACCATATCCGAGCCCATTGATCTAGCAAGACCCTCCAAATAATACTTTCTGAGGAAGGAAGCTAGCACATAACCCGGAACTACCACTCTTATATAAAGGGGCTTGGCCCCTCAGGTAAAGGAGGGCGGTCTGATCTCTCACTCTTTCTCTACACTCTCTCTAAACCCTAAACTCATCTCTATGATGCGAGCTTTATGCTCTCCCTAAAAAGCCCTATCTAACTTAGGCATCGGAGTGCCTTTTGCAGGTACCCCACCCGCCGGTCTGAAGGAGGAAGGACATCACGCCCGGAGGAGGAGTACTCACCACGGAGCTCATCGCCCAACTACCAAGCAGAGGAGCAAAGGTACGACCTTGTACCATTTCGTGCATTAACAAACTTGATGAAATTCGTTTGGATTTAAAGAGTGACACATTGTACATGAAAATGGACAAAATAATTTGGTATTATGAATTGTGTTTGATTTACTATAACGAAAATAGAATGTATTTGATTATTTTTATCATGATTGATGTTCAAATCATCCAATATTTATTGTAATTGAGCAAGAAAATATCAATTACATTAAAATGCATACTGCCCCATTCGTGGAGGTCAAACTCAAATTCATACAACAATGCTGTCTAATAGCCTTTATGCATATGAAGTATTGTGTGTGCAAAGGTATTGATTTTTCAAAATATGGGTTGTAGAAGGTTCTAGATAATTTATTTATTTTAATTAAAATATCAATCATATTAATTACGATTCCATTTCTAGCTGTATTATTCAATTTTTAGAATCAATATCGATTGAAAAATATTTCGGTTATTACATAAAACTCATGATTTGCTATAATTGTAATTTATGAGAATTTATGAATGGAAATATAACAATTAAAAGGTTGTCTTATTTAAATCGTATATTTTGTACCGATATTAATACAAAGCTGTTAATTGAACACAAAAATAGACACAAAAATGGACACACATACTATCCAATTCTCAACGTTTTTTTGTTTATCTAGTTAATACAGTTCATTTATCTGGTTAATCCTTCACATTATCTGGTGAATTCTAACTCTGAAACTTAACACATTCCATTTTATTTATCTGGTTAACGCAGTTCATTTATCTGGTTAATGCTTCACATTATCTGGTGAATTCCAACTCTGAAACTTAACACATTCCATTTTATTTATCTGGTTAATCCAGTTCATTTATCTGGTTAATGTTTCACATTATCTGGTGAATTCCAACTCTAAAACTTAACACATTCCATTTTATTTATCTGGTTAACGCAGTTCACTTATCTGGTTAATGGCTCACATTATCTGGTGAATCACAAACTCACATTTCATTATTTATCTGGTGAATGCAGTTCATTATCTGGTTAATCACAAATATTTTCTAAACCACTTAAAAAAAATCTATAAAAAAAAATTTGAAAAAAAAATACGTTCGTACTGTACGGACCGTATGTCCGTACAGTATGGACCGTATGTGTATGTGTGTCTGTGTCCAAATTTGTGTACAAAAAACATTTTTGATATTAATATGACCAATAGAATTATAATTGGTATCCTTTTGTGATTGACTAATATTTAATTGTTGTTGTTAATGACGGTAATTAATGATTTAAATATATTTAAATTGGTCATTGGTCGATTTAGAAATGATCACATGATTTTGTATTATGAAAAGGAAATTTCGTATTCCACATCAATTGTTTCGGTTTGTGTGTTTAATAATTGCATTAAATTGTTATTAATATGATGTTGGCCGCAATATTTTTTTTGCTTAGGTGTAATCCACGTATGAATTTTTTTTGAGGGAAACCATTTGAAGAGGACACTTGTTGCTGACATGGTTAGCAATTTCATGTGAGAAAGACATGTGGGATATTTCCTTTTGGGGAATATTCTTCATTGTATATTATATTATATAAACTCCAACAAAATAAAAAATCAAAACTAAGAAAATAACAAAGAGTATCAAAATAAGAAATAACCGACGCTAAAAAGCAATTGATATCTAAAAACAATTTATCGTAAATTAAAAAAATTGCCTTAGATGAAAAGTCGTGATTGATGAATCAGGGCCGACCCAAGGGTCAAACTAACAAAGCCCTTGCTTTAGACCTCTAAATTTGACAAACTTTTCATGTTGTAAAAAGGCCTCTAAATCCATGCTCAACGTGACATTTTCATGTTGCAGAAGTCGCACCAAGGTCTTTGAATCCATTTTGTTGACTATCGCGAGGCCTTGCACTCGAGTTTGTCGCTTTAGGCCTCAAATATAAAATATAAATTTTTCTTATATTTTCCTTTTGAATAAATAAAATTTTCTTATATCATCCCCCCGCGCGCGCGTGTATATATATATAAGGGATTAAATTACACCTGTGTAATACTTGGGCAATATTACACCCTTCAATAACATCCTACCGGATAAATATTTTTTAAAATCAACTGTTGGGTTGAAAGTTGCTATCATATAGATCATATTTATAAATTTTTACAAAATTCTATAATCATTTGCTATGTCATCAAGATTAATCAAGATTAACGTCAACAATGTAATTGCATATAATGTTAATCTTGATACATCTTAATGACATGACAAATGATTATAAATTTTTATAAAAATTTATAGATATGATCTATATGATAGCAACTTTCAACCCAACGGTTGATTTTGAAAAATATTTATCCGATAGATGTTATTGAAGGGTGTAACATTGATTTTACACGTGTATGGATATGGTACCGGGTACGGGTATGGTTGCAAAGATACGATATTTTTACAATAATTTTACACGTGATACGAGATATGGATACGAGTACAGCTTTAATTTTTGGATTACCCATGTTTCATAGGCATAGGTGGGAATGGAAAGTGGCTTTCCTTGTTCCTTCCTTCTCAAAGTCACCGACCACCAATTCCCCCCATTTCATTTGACTCACTCGTCATCATCATCATCATCATCATCACCATCACCCTTTTGAAAACTCTAAACCCCCGTACGAATCACATGCTTTCCACCACTCAATAATTCCATCTCTATTCTCTTCTCTTCTATTTTTTATTTGATTTTTTCTCCCCACACTTCCCCTTCCAATTCCCCCAAAAATGGTTTCTCTCTCAACCAACCCCTTCTTTCACCTCACTGCACAAAAATCTTCTCCTTTTACTAGATTTCCACCCACAACAAACAAGGTGATTCCACTCCACACAACAACAAGCACAATAATAAGGATCACGGAAAGGTTGTTTGTGCTTGCATCGCTCCTCCCCGAAACTTCAACGGCCAAGACTCTTCCGCCATTAAATTCAATGTAACAACATTCATTCTTCTTCTTCTTCTTTTTAATCATTCCCTTTTCCCCCTATTTTTATTTTGTTTTTAAGGTTGGGTTGGTTACTAACTGACTTCAGTTTCATGGGCATCTCAAAGTTTTTTTGTTTTTTTAATTTTTTATTATCTGATATCATCAAGTGTGTTGCTACTTGCTAGGGTTCATCCAAATCAGAACAATTAAGCAGCACGGTGCGGGATCATAAGGATGATTCTTATTAAGCGTAGAGACGTCTACAAGTCTTTTGGGGAAAAGAAAATCTTAAATGGTGTCAGCTTCAAGGTGATTGATTATATGATATCTATGCTTGTCTTTACTTATCCTTTAGTGTTTTGGTTGAGTGTGATATTTAGTATTAAACAAAATAATGATTGAGCTCTATTACATGAAATAAACATTAATCAACCTCTTTGGGCTCTATCAAAAATCAAATTTTTGATTCAATCATGTAGAGCAAGGTCTATGAAATGAAAAGTAGTTATCAGTAGAAAGAGTTGGAGGAGGAGGTCTTACTGATTGGGAGCTTACTAAATCTTTCGGCTTGTTTTTTTGACATTGTGAATAGATCAGGCATGGTGAAGCTGTTGGAATAATCGGTCCCTCTGGGACTGGCAAATCTACAATTTTGAAGATTATTGCGGGACTTCTTGTGCCGGACAAGGTAAGCATCTGGTTTGGGCATGTGATTTTTATTTTGAGTAATTTAGCTCACTTCTAGAGTGTTACCCCTTGTCCAATGAGCAGGGAGAAGTTTATATTCGAGGTTGAAAGAGAGATGGTTTGATAAGTGATGACGAGATATTTGGTCTTCGGATTGGATTGGTAAGTTTCAGAGTTATCTATGACATGCTTATTCTTAAGTGCTATTACTTTCTCATTGTAATTTTATTTATTTTTTCTGCAAACAGGTGTTCTAAAGTGCGGCACTTTTTGATTCTTTGACTGTTCGTGAAAATGTTGGTTTTCTCTTGTAAGATGTGGCCTTGATCTTGGGTTTGAAATTTCACTTCCTTCTTAACATTGTTCTGCGAAGGGTGATCAAAATGATGTATCTAATTGATTTCTATCATCTACAATCCTTTCCTTTTTTGTTTCTGACCTTGTTAATTGTTCAGGTATGAACACTCAAGCAATGTCTGAGGAACAGATATCAGAGCTTATAAAGGAAACCTTGGCTGCAGTTGGTTTGAAGGTATACTTCTTATAGGTGTAGTATTTGGTTCATCCATCAACATCAGGCAGTGGATACTTCATTAAAGAGTAGCAAAAGTAGTTTAAGTAGCAAAAGTAGTTTATGTTTCCTTTGTGCCATTGAGAAAGTAATTCCATATAGATACAGCTGGACTGCTTAATTCATATTCTGCTTTATACCATTTTAGTTTTACAACCAGTATGTTTTATATGTATAGACTAACTCCTTACCCACCATTTTTTACAGCGAGTTGAGGATCGGCTTCCCTCTGAGTTATCAGGTGGAATGAAAAAACGAGTTGCTTTAGCTCAATCTATTATTTGTGACACCACAAAGGATTCGATAGAGCCAGAGGTGTGTTAGCTTCTGAAATTTCCCCTTTCCTATTCTTAAGTCCCCAACCCTCCCTCAGATTATCAACTTCTTAAGGCCATTCTAAGTGATTCTTAATTAATGTTTGAAATGTCTACACTAGGTAGGATTGTCTTAGAACTTCTATTTGCTTTAAATGGGTTTCACTTATAAATGCAAGTACTGTAAAATTAATTGTATGTTCATTTAATGCAATTATCTTTAATTTTCAGTATATATGTTAGCAAAACCTCAGTTTAGGAGGGTTAGTCAGCTGTAATTGCTAGTATGTTAGGTAGTTCAAGAGGGGATGACAAGGTATAAATAATAGTTTTAGAATTTGGGTTTGGGCCTAACTCAACCCCAAAAGCTAGCTCATGGGGTGAGGGTTGCCCCCCACTTATAACCACTATTGAGGTCATATTACTCTCCAATGTGGGACTCTAACACACCCCCCACGCCCAGGAATAGACATATGGAGCACTGCTGTCAGAATCGCGAGTCAACTCGTTGACTTGTTCGATTTTACGATTCCTGCGCAGAAAATCGAGTTGACTCGGTGGAAGAATTGTAAATTTGTTGAATCGGACATGAATCGTCGTTCTGGATCGCTTGAATCGCTGAATCGTGTCCGTTCCCAGTTTTGCGTTTGATTAATCCTCAGATTTCGCCGTCGACCTCCGTTCCAAACACTAGGGTTCGCTGTGCTGTTGGTCGCAGCTTTCGCGACCCGTTATCTAGGAAGAAAGAGACTCGGGTAGCCTTGACCCGTTTTCAGCTTTTGCGACCCGGTTTGTGTTGAAGAGGCACGTGTTGTTGTTTCAATTTTTAAGCTCCACGTGCGTGCTCGTTGTTTCTCCGCGGGACTGGTAGGTGTCTCATCTTTTTTTTTTTAATTTATGAAAACATGCCTTGCATTCCATTGGGCGCCGACCATGGGCCTAATATCTAATATATTCGTTGCAATTTCTTCCCATGCGACATTTATTTCTTTGCGCAGGAAATTGTTCCAATCTCTTAATATCTACTCTGTTTTGAATGATAATGGTTGGATTCCAAGACACTCCTTTACAAACATTCCTCTCCCTCAGTCTCTTTATTATAAATATTCCTCTTTCTGCCTCTTTACGCTGCTGCAATTCCCATACTCCTCTCACTCTGCCCATATTTTCTCTGCGATTCACACATACTTTTGCTTTCTGGAAATGGCTTCAAATGCTGGAACCAGTGCAAATTCAACAGAAGCAATTGCAGTTGGTGGGTCCAATGTTAAATCCAAAAAAAATACTAGAGGTGATGTTGCATGGAAGCATTGTATTGCAATTGATGCACATGGAAAGAAAGTAAAATGCAAATACTGTGAGAAAATCATGACATGAGGTGTTTATCGTTTGAAGCAGCACTTGGGTGGAACACGCAAGGATGTTGAACCCTGCATAGCTGTTCCAGATGATGTTCGAAAGCAGATGTGGGATGTTGCTGCTGCCTTGCAAGAAAAATTTGTTAAAAGGATAAATACAAGAGAGTTTGAAGAAGATATTGGTAACCCATCTGAATCAATTGAAGAGGCAGGGAAAAGAAAAATTACTGCTCTGTCTGATACTAATAGTGCCGCTGCTGCAAATCTTTTCAAGAGAAGGAGCCAGACTACTATTGATAGCATTTTCAAGAAGAGTTTGAAGGAGGATGTCTGCATGGACATTGCTTCTTTTTTCTATAAAAATGCCATTCCTTTCAATGCTGTAAAGAGTGAAGAATTTCAGGGGATGTGTGGTTCCATTGTCCGACATGGTTTAGGATTTAAGCCACCATCCTACCATGAGATCAGGGTGACGTATTTGAAGAAAAAAGTAGAAGAAACAAATCTGCTTTTGGAGGAAAATAAAGCTATTTGGAATAAAAAAGGGATGCACCATTATGATAGATGGATGGACCGATCGAAGGAGGAGGACTATCCTAAATTTTTTGGTAAATAGTCCCAGGGGAACTGTTTTTTTAAAGTCCATTGATGCATCTGACATATCCAAGACAGCTGATAAAATTTTCAAGATGATGGACGAAGTTGTTGATAAGATCGGGGAAGAAAACGTTGTCCAAGTTGTGATGGACAATGCGGCAAATTACATGGCAGCTGGTGATTTGTTGATGCAGAAGAGGAAGAACTTGTACTGGACGCCTTGTGCAGCTCACTGCATCGACTTGATGTTAGAGGGCTTTGAGAAAGAATCACCCCTCCACAAAGAGACAATAGCAACTGGTAAAAAAAATTACAACTTATATCTATTCAAGATCTGGCCTTATGTCTTTGTTGCATCACTTCACTAAAGGTGGAGAATTGATTAGACCTGCCGCTACTCGTTTTGCCACTTCTTATTTGACCTTGCGATGCTTGAATGATAATAAGGGAGCATTAGTTAGAATGTTCACATCTGAGCAATGGAAATCTAGTGTCTTTGCAAAGTCTAAGGATGGAGTATTTGTTGAAAATCAGATTACAGATAAGGATTTTTGGAAGAATATTATGAATTGCTTGAGGGGTGCTTATCCTTTAATTAGAGTGTTGCGCTTGGTGGACTCGGATGAGAAGCCAGCCATGGGATTCATTTACGAAGAAATGGATCAGGCTAAGGAGAGGATACAATGTGCCTTCAATGGGGTTCGTAAGAGGTAATGGTTTCCACTTGTTACTTTTTTAGTTCTATAATTTATAGACTTTGTTTGAAAATTAATTCAATTTGTTTTTCCTTCCTTAGCTTCAAGCCCTTATGGAACATCATTGACAAAAGATGGGATAAACAATTGCATAGGCCCTTGCATGCTATGGGCTATTACCTTAACCCCATGATGCATTATAGTCCTACTTTTAAAGTTGATTATGAATTTAAGAAAGGAGTATATGAATGTTTGGAAACAATGGTGGCAAGCTTGGATGAAAGGAGTAAGATTCATCTCCAACTTGAGGACTTCAAAAGTAAAGTTGGAATGGTTGGTAGTCCATTAGCTACACGTGCACTTCAGACTAAAACTCTAGCACAATGGTGGGAATCTTATGGCGATGAATATCCAGAATTACAAAGGTTTGCTATTCGAGTATTGAGCTTAACTTGTAGTTCATCTGGCTGTGAATGTAATTGGAGTGCCTTTGAGAGGGTAAGATTTCTAATTTATTAAATAAATGGTATTTCATTCTTTAAATTACCTATTATATTATGTTTTAATTGACTCTATAATTATTTAGGTCCACACCAAGAAAACGAATCGTTTAAAGCAAAAGACCATGAATGATGTGGTCTTTGTGATGGTTAATTCAAAAATCAACAAGAAGAAGAAAGTTAGGACAACAGCTGATTATAGCATTGATGAGCTTTCTTCTGACGATGATTGGATAGTGGAGAATGATCAAAATTTAGATGTGGATTTGGATGCACCTAATCAGGTTGAAGAAGAAAATGTTAATGAGAGTGGTGGCATTGGTGGTGCACTTGGAGATGATTTGGAGATTCCTAATGCTAATGAAGATGATGATGCAATTGATGAGGCTGAAGATCATATGCAAGATGACGTTCCAGAAATTGGATTGAATGAGATCCTAGACATCTAGAATTTTAGTTTTTTAGAGTTGAATTAATTATGAACTTGTGTTATGTTTTGTTTTGAGCTTCTGTTGACTTGTTTATGTTTTGGATTATGTTTTTTTTTGGGTGTTATGTTATGTTTCTATTTTGAACTTCTGTTTGCATGCTATAATTATATGAATTTTGTTATGTTTTGAATGTTACGATCCTACGATTTTATGTTACGATTCTAGTCCGAGTTTTGATCCTACGATTTGATAGAATCTTACGATCCGTGTTACGATTTTTCAGCCTCTTACCGATTCAAGTCCAATTTACGTATTTGACAACATTGATCTGGAGCGTGAAGTTTGCAGGACTGGACTTCTGCGGGTAGCCCAACGGATCTCGATAGGCTTTGATGCCATCTTAGAATTTGGGTTTGGGCCTAACTCAACCCCAAAAGCTAGCTCATGGGGTGAGGGTTGCCCCCTACTTATAACCATTATTGAGGCCATATCACTACCCAATGTGGGACTTTAACAAATAGGAATGAAAGAATAGAGAGGAGTCTTTGGTTTTAGAGTGGAATTTGAGAGGGAAAGTCCAGGTATCTCGAATATCTGAGAGCTTAGAGAGTGGTCTTAACAATTATATACTATTGGGTTTCTGTTCTGTATTACATTGATACTGTATCAAAGGCAGTTTCTATGATAAAGAAGTTTCCACTGTTTCTCTAAACTGAACCAGTATATATCAATGTGATTCTCGTATGGAATAAATATGTGACTTCAATAAGGCAGTGATTTTGGCTTCTGAAAAGTATTTCTGTTTTACCGTAGGGTAAAAACAAAAGTGAAATCTTATAGCTGAGTTTTGTAGGTTGCCACTTCTCACAGTATTTCTCGGGATAAGTCTGTTTCAGAGGTTCCTCTGTTATTTAGTTTACCTAGGTTTTATAGCATTGACGGAGTAGATGGCATGATTGGAAAGTGATGCTTTTGATTGTTTATAATCAGGTTTTTTTCTCTTGCCTGTGAACATTAGGATGCAACTTAAAGAGTGTTGAAGGCGTTTCATGTGTCCATTGTCAAACTCAGTTCACTTGCAGTAATATTGACTGTTTTTACATTAGATAAGTGACATAGGATCATATTTTAATTAAACCTTGTTATTAGACATCTTTAAATGTTGCACCGAGGTTCGGTATAGTATGTTACGATTCATGTGATTCGTATCTCGATTTGATACGAAATCGCTTGCAATCGATACATAACTTAGTGTGAATCTCTTTTGGACTTGTATCTCAACATGAATTCCGATTCGCTCTACTGTATCCCATGAATCCCGATTCTCAACTGAATCAAATGATGCAAATTTCATCGCTGGTGCAACTCAGAAACAGGCCGAGTCGTGCAACCCAAATTTTAAAAATCCTTCTAAGGTTTTTTTTTTTGTGTTTTTTTTCCTTAAATGGGATAGAATCAGACTAAATAAACTTCCAAACAATCCAAGTCATAATAACAAACAAACAACCCTATCACACTGCATTCTTGGTGCCCACTCCCTCCTACCATGCTTTTTTTACTATCTACACAATGCTTCGTGCCCTCCCTTCTCCTCCTCTCCTCTCGGTTTTCTGGTCTTGTTTTGGTCTCTTTATCTTGTTCCCACTCTATTTTTTATTATTTGAATTTGAATTTGACATTATTTTGAAGTTCATATATGATAAATCAACTTATGTTTCCCCTACCTCTTATTCACTTGTTTTTCCTTAAAAATTGTCATATTTTTATTGATCATGTATTTTACGATTCATAAAAAGATACGATACACGATTCAAAAAATAGGTCCAACGATTCACGATATGTATCTCGATTTGATAACCATGTTTTAATGTAAAAATCATTTTCCCTCAACCACATTTAGTTCTTTGCAGATAATCTTGGCTAGGAGACTGTCTTATGCATCTATTTCACTTGATACTATTTCCCATATCTTTATGTCCACAATTTACTATTGGTTCATCAATGCCAATGATTACATTTAAGGAGAAACCAACCATACATGTGTATCACGCGAAAAAATAGAGATCATCTTATGTGAAGAATTCACTCTTTGCCTCTATCCTCTTCCTAGTTATTATATATTCATAAAACTAGACTCGATGCCTTTCAGTTATTTATTGCAACACTAAATTCCCCAACTTCAGAGATGCTCCCTGAAATCTCATTTGATGTAACATTTACTGTATTCAATCAACACTTAACCCCCCTGGTTCGTTTCTTTTATGTACTTTATGAAAATATAAACAACATTTTACACTAATGTAGGTGCTCTTGTATGACGAACCAACTGCTGGCCTTGATCCCATTGCATCTACTGTTGTCGAGGATCTGATCCGCTCTGTGCACATAAAAAAAGGACGAGATGCACTTGGAAAACCTTGGGAACATTACATCTTATGTAGTTGTTACTCACCAGCAAAGTACCATTAAAAGAGCCATTGATAGGTAAGGATATTTTCATAATGGTTGCACGTCTTCCTCTCCCCCGAACCCTCTTAATTTACCCATAATTTATGTAGCTTAATGTGAGAAGATACTACATAAATACAGGTTGTTGTTTCTACACAATGGAAAGGTTGTTTGGGAAGGAATGACTCATGAATTTACAACTTAACGACTCCAATTGTTCAGCAGGTAAATTGTGTTGATTCATCAGTTATTGACAACATATTTGAGTTGTTTCTGAATTCTTTTGTTGTGGAATTTCAATTTCTTTATCTAGGGGCAATACCTAAATTTAACATGTGGATAGAAATGTTTACATTAAAGAAAACACTACTTTGTCCTCTCCAAACTTCAGATCTAATCTTAATGAGGGAATGCACTTGCATAAGTCTGCATTGACCAGGTTCCTTGTATAAATTGAAATTGAAATTAGCTTTTGCTTATGAAATAAACGAGTTTTTTAAACAACAGCTTGTATAAATTGAAATTATAGGTTTATAGTGACTTTTTTTGTAAGTGAAGAACCTTAGACTTATTTCAACTGTTATAAGCTAAAAACTAATTCTTTTTGGATGATGTAATTTGCATATCTGGTTGCAGAAAATGCAACAAGTTGTTCAAATCATTGAGCTAGGCCAGATCATTGGAAGACTGGGCTCAATTAAACTTGCTTGAATTATTATGTTTTTTGTTGCCTTTTTATTGTTTGTTCATCACGTAATGTAGTCATCCCTAAATTATGATGTTAATGACTGTTAAGTGTTATTGTTTGTTTTGTTGTGGCAGTTTGCATCCGGAAGCCTGGATGGTCCTATCAAATATTAGAACAATAATACTGCGGTAGTAAACCAGCTAAAAAATGTATTTATGGCTGATCTTGGCTATTATTCAATGTGAAGATGGGAATGGGAATGGATGTGGCTGGCTTTCAACAGACAACTATTGAGATGAGCAATAAATTAGTTGCAACAAGGATTAACGAGTTTGTCAGGGTTTTGGTATTAAACTTCCAATTTAACTTTCATGGAATTTGCCATCCGCGTTGGATTGGAAGCTGGCAGGAACAGCTTCTTGTGTGACTTCACACATTGGCAACACAATATTGCATGCACACCATAAGTAGGTGGAAGAGATTATTAACATTTGCTCTATACGGAGTACTTGATGTGCTAAATTATCTGCTGCTGTTCTGTAAACAATTCATTATAATCAATAAATCTGCTTCGTGATTTTGGATTTCTCCTTGCAAGCAAGTGATTGAGCATCTCTCTGATTTTATTTCTAATCATCCTTTTTGTATATTTGTTCTTTAATTTGCTTTCATGTCCCTCGATCTCTCTTCATCATATTAATAATGTGTTCAGTGTTCTAATTTGGTTAGGATTTTCTCATTCAATCATCTTTCGATTGCTAATACGATATACTTGTTAATGCGATATACATACAAGGATCTCTGCTACAGAGAGAACGTAATTTGTTTTTTCTTTCAATCATCTTTTGATTGTTAACTTAATACTATGTATAAAGATTGCTACTACAGAGAGTACTATATTATTGAAATATCTATTGCTTGTTGGACCTATGAATTGCATGAAGTAGGATACTCCAATGAAAGCAGGGTTGGTAAACTATACGTTTTCTTTTTAATATTTGTTGAGCATGCTAGGCATTTGAGGACAAGACCAAGTTGATCAATCAACCTCGTTCTTGTTCCTAATGAAAAAGTTTAGCGTAAAATCACAGTACTTAAATGAAGGCGTGAAGATAGTAAAAATCTTACATTTGTGAGTATCAATTTAACTTCTTGTCTGCACATACCATTCCTCACTACACTTCAATTTGTGGTCAAATACAAAACAATGCCCGAGAGAAATATTGGTTCCCCACCCCAAAAAAGAGCTAGATAAATCGACACTCATACATGTTTTTGTTCTATTAAGATAAACATGGTTGTAAATCTGCAATTTGATGACCAAGATCATAACTAGTCTAAGCTAAGATATCATGCATGTTTCCTGCTAAGTCCCCATTGGCTATAAATAAATAACATGGTATGCGAATGGATATGATAATGCATCCTAAAGTCAAGCAACCAAGTTTCCAGCAAAGGAGAACAACCAACTGAATGATGCAGGACTTGTCTTCACTCAAATCAAGTTTTCACCATAACCATCCTTCCTTTTCCAGGCTTAATTATGCAGGACTAGTCTCAGCTTAGTTAAAATAATAAGTAAGATTAAATACAATTAATCTAACATTAGATAAGGCCAATTGCCAAAGCCAGAGTCATTGATGTTGATCAAACCTTTTACGACTCATATCATGACATTTGGTTATGTCGTTTCTTCTCAGACACTTGTACAGCAATGATGAGTAGATAGTATTCCCAGTCACATAATGTCTATGTTCCCTTGAAATGAGAAGATAGCTACCAAATTACAAAAATGCAATTTACAGGAGAAACTTTGTCACTGTGGCATGCTGCATCAAATCAAGCTTTAGTTTGGAGTATGTATTTTCTTGCGCGAGCAGAACAGAATAGAACAACACCACCAAAATCAAAGCTAACAAAGGCACTGATAAAGAAAACCCCCACAGATATTGGTCCATCCATTTTATCTTCCCTAAAAGAACTGCCTTGCTTTGATGGAATCCTTCCATCATCACATAAACCACTTGAAGATTCCAAGCATAAATCTGGATTTCCAGCAAATGCACCAGGAAATCTTCCATACCCTTGCTTCTGCGGAACATACCCTGAGAAACAGTTGTAAGACAGATTCAAGATGGTCAAATCCTGAAGGGTAGAAATGTTTCCTGGGATATGTCCTGATAGGGAATTATGTGATAAATCTAAGGCTTTCAAACTCTGCATTTTCTGCAAACCGGGAACCTGTCCATTAAGAAAATTGTATGACAAATTTAGGTATTCTAGGCCAGATAGCCCAAATAAGCCCCTTGGAATCTCCCCATGAAGCAAGTTATTCGATAGATCGATTCCAAACATTGATGAAAGATCATATGTGAAACTGAGTTGATTGCTATCAGAAACAACCGTTGAAACTCGCGGTTCAACATTTCTTGCTTCAACCAATGGCTCTTTAACAGTAACATTCCTTGTGTTAAATACTAAACTACCCTTAAAATTAACATCAGGTATAAAGCCAGAAAACTTGTTGTGTGACAAATCCATTGTTTCTATAGCTTGAAATGTGAACAACCAACTAGGCAAGGTTCCACCGAACTTGTTCCGAGCAAGAGAAAGATACCTGAGGTTTGTCCATTTGGTTATTGCATCATTCAAGGATCCAGAAAGATCATTGGAACTAAAATCTACAATCTCAAGAGATTTACATCCAGCCAAAGTGAGTGGAATAGCCCCAGAAAACCTGTTGTTGCTTATATCCAGTATCCTCAAGATATCCAATGCATCAAACTCAGGTTGAATTACACCAGAAAGATTGTTGTTATTAAGTATTAAAGCATACAGCTGAAAGCACCCAACAATACTGAATGGAATTGTACCAGACAAAGAGTTATGTGAGAGATCAATGACTTGAAGATAAGTCAAATTTCCAATTCTAGCTGGAATTTCTCCTGAAAGAAGGTTATGAGAAAGGAACAAGGCCTGCAAGCTTTTCAATTCAGTAATTTTCACAGGAATTTCACCAGAGAATTGATTGTGAGAAAGGTCAAGAAAAACAAGGCCAAGTTTCTCTGTGGTCTCAGCAATTTTACTAGGAATAGGACCAGACAAATCATTATTACTCAAGTCCAAAACAAGAAGTTTCTCTGAAAACACAGGCCTTGGATATATTCTATACTTCAAATGGTTTCCTGATAGGTTTAGATGAGTCAAGGCTTGAAAGGAAGCAATACAAGCAGGTAGTCCCCCCACAATAGAATTGTTAGACAGATTCAAAACAGTTAGGGACTGAATTGAAGCTGCAAAGCAAGGCAGAGTACCTGTAAACTGATTGGAAGCAAGGTTGAGAAAAACCAAAGGCTGGTGAAAATCAACCAGATTACCAGACAATAGATTGTTTTCAAGGTCCAAATACTTGAGGGACTTCAAGTAAAGCAAACTCTCAGGTATACCCCCACTGAATGAACTGGAACCAAGATGGAGCCTTTCAAGGTTTGCAGAGAAGTTACCTAACCAACCATTCAGTGGACCTCCCAAAGCTGGATTCCCATTCAAAACAAGTTCAGCGAGGTGCTTAAGCCTCATGAAAGAATCTGGTATTCCACCATGAAGCTTGTTGTGGCTGAGATCAATGACTCTAAGGTTAAGTAAGTTTCCAAAACAAACAGGAAGAGGGCATGTGAAATTGTTGTGAGACAAAGCCACCTTGTTGAGATATGAAAGGTTACAAAAGTTGGGGTGAATTTGGCCTGACAAGTTCATATTGGTTAGGTTGATGGAAATCACCCTGCCAGTACTGTTGTCACATGTGATTCCAGTCCATGTAGTGCAGTTGGAACCTGCCCAGTTGGACAAACTTTGGTTGGGGTCATGAAGCCACGACTTGAACCACAAAAGGGATGCTTTGTCTTGTGGGTGAATATCTATTGAGTGAGAAGGGGTTGCAGACAGAAGAATCAGACACAGGAGTGTGAGTGAATGGCAAAAACTACGGAGGGGCATGGTAAAGGTGTAATTTTGATGAAGGGAAATAAGTGTTTGAAGCAGTGGAAGATGCAAAAGAGGAAATTGGGGCAAGAATTTGAAGATTACAATGAGGGGGGAAAAAACACAGAGAAAGACAGAACAAGAGAGAGGAACAACAACTTCCATTGGTCTAGGTTGGTGATGTCACACTGATAAAGTGAGAGTGTGAGTGGAAGAGGTGGGTTTGGATTGGATCAAAAAAATGAAGTGGCTTTGCGGTGCATTCTTCCCTCTCTTTACTTTACTCTCTTTCTGTATTACTACCCTTTTTCTTTTTTCTTTTTGTCTATCTCTTCCCTTTTCCTGTGTGTGTTGTTAAAACTTTTTTTTTTTTAATAGATGAAAATTTAGGGTGAGGAGATGACGCTTCAGTCCAAGGCAGGAAAAATTTCAGGGCTCTTTGAGCAATTATAAAGGTAATTATATTTACATCACCTCAAAGAGATTAGTGGAGACTCGAACCCGCAACATGTTAAAATTTGGAATGATAAATTTAGCGTGCAATTATAATTTCTTTCTGCTTTGATTTTTATTTTCATCTTAATATCTCTCTTTATTTGTCTCTGTTTTTTATATGTAGTATTATCTATTGTTTTGACCTTAGGTCTGCTTCACAGTTTTTCGAAGTATTGTATGTTTGCCTCACGTGTCTTTATGGTTTTATCTTTAAACGGTGTCTCGATGAGCTAAAAAAAAGAGTGTGTTTATAAACTACTCTTGGTCTCGATTTCCAAACAATCCGAGTCATTTTTTGTCTACTAGAACACCTTTAAAAAATCTCTTCTTTTTTTTTCCTATCTACCATTCTACCGCTTTCTCCTCCTCTTGATGTACCCAAGCGGTGAAAATTTCCTTTGTTTGGCATATTTTCCGATTCCAATGCCTTGTTGTGGCGGTGGCAAATGAGACGTATGCTTTGGGCCATATTCCTTACTTTTTTCTTGCCGCACATCTTTTTTCAATTATCTCTGTTTTGATTACATTACATGATTTGAAATAACTTTTGTTCCTTTCAAAATATATATATATATATATATATATATATATATATATATATATATTGCTTAACATTTTTATAACATTATTACTTTTTTTTATTGAACTATAACATTATTACTTAATATTGTCGGCTAAATATGTTTTGATCCTTGAATTTGTAATATTGTTATTATTTTAATATGAATTTAATTTATATACACTGTTAATGTAAAATTATTTTATACATGCATCTAATGATGTATTGTCACATCATTTAATGAGTATGACAAATCATGTATTTTTAAAACTCATTAAATGATGTGGCATCATCTCATTAAATGAATGTGTAAAATATTTTTACACCGATGGTGCGTATAAATTAAACTCTTAATATCTATTTAAATTTTAGTTATTTTTTATTTTGGACTTAATAAAAATGTATTATTAATCTCTGATTGGGGACAAAACACACACGTACATCGTTTATTCAAATTATTCAAAATACTCCTTGTTATATGAAAGTGTTGCGAAAATTAATTTTTGAAATTGTAAATGTGTAATTCTAGAAATTTAATCCGGAAGCGCATATTTACTTCTTGTTACGGGCCGGTCTCGAGGCGAGTTCTAGTGTGCTCACCGAACCGGGGCGGATCAGCTCGGTTCCTGCTTATCTGAGCTCGACGGATTGCCACCGACCTGAGGCGAGCTGCACCGAGCCTCCAGACGATCGCCCTAATGATAACACCGAGCGGGCGAGCGGCCGACTCATCACCCTCGAACCTTCTAGAAAGGCATACACCTGGAAACGATGCTTGGGGCCATTGCCACCAGATCGAGGATCACGCAATGCAGACGTGACGGATTTGGAAGGTGCGAAATATCAGGAAGAGGAGCTGATCCTTGGAGCGTGAGGGAGGGGTCACTGCGCGCAGATTCCGGATCGGTGGTCACCCTCCTTCTGCGCAACTCCACTATATAAAGGGGGCTGGACCCCCCAGGTTGGGGGACTCTCTACTCTCTCTAAACCCTAAACTCATCTCTATGATGCGAGCTCTACGCTCACCCTAAAAAGCCCTATCTAACTTAGGCATCGGAGTGCCTTTTGCAGATACCCCACCCGCCGGTCTGAAGGAGGAAGGACATCACGCTTGGAGGAGGAATACTCACCGCGGAGCTCATCGCCCAACTACCAGGCAGAGGATCAAAGGTACGACCTTGCACCATTTCGTGCATTAACATTGGCGCCCACCGTGGGGCCCGGTAAAATTGGCCTGGGCCTCAAGGAAACCACCGAGCAAGATGGTGAACACCGAAAGCACAAATAATCCCAAGTCGCCGCCACCAAGCCAGAACACAGTCAGCCAGAGCCAACAACCATCTAAAGATCCGGTCTTGGAGCACCTCAACCCCCCGTAAAACTTTTCCCCGGCCTCAAGTTTCATTTTGCATCTCATCATGAGGCGTAGCATACGCACACGATGAAATCCTCAAAAAGCGATCATAAGCAGATCGGTCGTTATTGAGCGACTTGGGAAAATAGGAATACATCAAACGTGGGGGCTCCCCATGACGACACATTCATCAGGTGGAGACCCCATACCATACTTAAAGAGAGCAGATTTACAGCAAATCAAAAGACATCGACGGGAATAAAATCGGACCGATTACGGCTTATCACCTGGATGTTCATCCACGGTGCTACTCATAAATCAGGTTGACCACACAAACCAAGGGAGAGGTCAAGATATGCTTGGCAAAGCCCAACCGCTCAGCTTGGTCAACCTCATCTCAGCTACCGAGCTGACCTCAACTCAGATAGTCGTATGACCTCAGTTATTTGGAGGAGCTCAAGTCAACCACATTGCTGACCTCAACAACTCGGACGACCACAGATACGTCCCTTGAAACCAGGTGCTATTTTTCCATGTTTCTTTCAGCATCTCATCCTTAACTATGAACCATCAACGATTCGTGTCACTTTATTCTTTATTATCTGGAGCATTGTATAAGGTCTTCTCGCTTTATTCATGTCTGCCCAAACTTTCGAGCAAGACAACCAACAGGTGGATACCCAGTCCAGTACTCGGGCGGCCTACCAGGCCCACCTCAACAATTTCAATATTTAGACGGCTTTAAACTCGACTACGTCACTGACCTTGATTACTTGATGACCTCAACCTTGTCGTTTGGACAGCCAAATCAACTACTCTCACAGGGAAGTATAAAACTCGACTACGAGCACTTTACTCAGCATAAAAATTAATGCTAACTTTATTACATCAAGTTGTTGCAAGTTGTCTATACTTTGACAGGAACAGTGCCCCAAAACCAAAGGTCGAGCCCGCCACGGAGCTCGGCACCCAGCGTCGGAAGAACCTCGACCTCGACACGACCCCCGTGTGTTCAAAGACCCCAAGTCAGCATAAAGGCTTGGTGGGCTCACTCGCAGCTCGACCCCTGTGGTCCTAAACCCAAGTCAGCATAAAGGCTTGGTGGGCTCACTCGCAGCTCGACCCCCGTGGTTCCGAAGACCCCAAGTCAGCATAAAGGCTTGGTAAGCTCGCTCGCAGCTCGACCCCTGTGGTCCTAAACCCAAGTCAGCATAAAGGCTTGGTAAGCTCGCTCGCAGCTCGACCCCTGTGGTCCTAAACCCAAGTCAGCATAAAGGCTTGGTGAGCTCACTCGCAGCTCGACCCCCGTGGTTCCGAAGACCCCAAGTCAGCATAAAGGCTTGGTGGGCTCACTCGCACGACCCCGTGGTTCAAGACCCCAAGTCGGATAAAGGCTTGGTAAGCTCGCCGCAGCTCGACCCCTGTGGTCCTAAACCCAAGTCAAAGATAAAGGCTTGGTAAGCTCGCTCGCAGCTCGACCCCTGTGGTCCTAAACCCAAGTCAGCAGAAAGGCTTGGTGAGCTCACTCGCAGCTCGACCCCCGTGGTTCCGAAGACCCCAAGTCGGCATAAAGGCTTGGTAAGCTCGCTCGCAGCTCGACCCCTGTGGTCCTAAACCCAAGTCAGCATAAAGGCTTGGTGAGCTCACTCGCAGCTCGACCCCCGTGGTTCCGAGGACCCCAAGTCAGCATAAAGGCTTGGTAAGCTCGCTCGCAATTCGACCCCTGAGGTTTCCAAGACACCAGGTCAGCATAGGGGCCTGGCAAGCTCAAAAGCAGCTCGGAAGGTCGCCAGTCGGCCTAAACAACCCCTGTGGTTTCGAAGACACCCGGTCAGCATAGAGGCCTACAAGCTCTAAAGCAGCTCGGCTAAGGTCGCATGTCGAGCTAAACAAGACCATTGTGGTTTCAAAGACACCCTGTCAGCATAAAGACGTGCCGAGCTCAAACACAGCGCGACAAAGACCAACCCCTGCGGTTCCAAAGATTTCAGGTCAGCATAGAGGCCTGGCGAGCTCTAAAGCAGCTCGGAAGGTGATAACTCGACCTAAAGAAAAGCCTAACCAGCTCCAATCATCATAGAGACCTGACAGCTCAAAACGACGCTCGGATTAGACAAGCACTTGACTAATGTAGTTACGAGGAACTAATGTTCCAAACTTTCAATTTGAAACAAATCTTTCGGGGGGAAGCCACCCGAGGACTACACTACCTTACACTACCCAAGGACTACAGGAAAGCATGGAAAGAAAGTAAAGTAAGTCATCATCACTTAGTCAAATTTCATTCATAGGAAAAGGAATTACAAGAGGTGGTTATCGGATGAGCAATTACAAGATCGGAACTAAAGAAAAAACAAAAAGCAAAAAGGCACAAGTTACGCAAGGGCATCCTCTTGGCTTTCAATAACAAGATCGGGAGCGATCACCTTTGCTGGGGCCAGGGCATCATCGAAACCCTCCTAAAGTTGGGGAGCACTGAGGCCCTTTTTCTCCTAGAGATGAAGCCCAACAAAGATTAACTCGCCACGAGTTTACGAAGGTAAAGCTCTCCGTGAGCCCACCGACGAAGACCAGTTCTCCACAAGCTCAAAAGACTTACGCTCCGTGTGAGCTCACCTGCAAATGGAACCTTGCCACAAAGAAGGTCGAAACTTGGTTCCCCTAATCATTCCAGGTCAGACCAAGACCTGGCGAGCTCTAAAGCAAGCCCGGTTTCGGTCACAACTCGACCTCAGAAACACCTCTATGGTCCAAATCATCAAGTCAGCTCGAAGACCTGTCGAGCTCTACTGCTGCTCCACTTAAGCTACCTCACACAAAGCATAAAAGAAAGCAAATACAAACTACTCAAGGGTATCCCCTTGGACTCCTGTTGGGCCACCATCGGCAATAATTCTCTACGTTCACAAAGAACCGCTTCTCCCTTGCTTCATCGGGATCACCCTGGTTGGTCTTTTCGGCTTCGTCCTCCTCCTCCACAATCTTGCCATCCTTCGCAGTCTTGGCGAAGTCAAGCTGAGATATCCAAATCGGGGGCAACCACCCCGATTTGGGCAAAGGCATTATCAAAGACCTCCTTGAACTGTAGAGCACAAAAACTCTGATACTCCTCCGCCTCAACAGCCTTCTGGCCGAGGATTTCTCCTTCTCAATCGCAAGGTCGAAAACCAAGAGATCTCTCATTTTGCAACTCTTTTTGGTCCTCCAAGTGCCTCATGTAGCTCTCACAAGTTCGGTTACAACTTGCTCGGCCACAGCGAGCCCAGATCGAATAAGCTCGACCATGACCGACCATCCTGGAGAAACAACGAGGATGCTGGAATAAGTGCAGCCGCGACGCAGTTAAACAATTGGGGGCTTACGTCCCCTTGTAAAGACAGGAAATAAGGTTAATGCCTGACACATGTAGCACATGAACCAAGGAAGACTACGTGATCAGTCGAGGTCCAGTACCTCTCACCAGCTCAGACCTCAGAGATCAGACCTCATAGGTCATCTCAGACATTTAGACATCATGCCTCGCAGATCAGATCATCCGACCAGTCATTATATTATTGACAGTTGAAACCCATGTAATCGATCGTGGCACTTAGATGGGTCCAACCCGACCTACTACTCTCTAGAAATGCTTAGCTGATCGGCAAGCAAGTCTCGGGGACTTATGGTTCAAAATCAACAACGGATCACTCCCCATTCAATAGCCCTCATTCATAGGGTCGAAAAAGAACAAATAATATAGACTTCTTAACTTTTCAAGTTAACAAGTCTAGGGGACTTGTGTTATGGGCCGGCCTCCGAGCTGGGCTCCTAACTGGATCACCGAGCTAAGCCGAACCAATCCGAGCCCTACATTTATGAAACTGGATGTAGATCTAGCGGTTCAGGCCGCATCAGATGATCGACGGCGGGAAGAGGAACGGTTGAGCAGACGTCCCATCTGAGTCCCATCACGTGGCAGAACGCCGAGTAAAGGTGCAACACGTGGGGCGTGACCCCCCAGACAAACAAGCTTCTGGTATACGCCATCGACCTCAACAACTCGACTCGGATACCGACCCAAGAACAATAGGTAGACCCTCCGCCCTTTCGTGCAGAGAGTCTAGGGGGCTTGTGTTACGGGCCGGTCTCGAGGCGAGTTCTAGTGTGCTCACCGAACCGGGGCGGATCAGCTCGGTTCCTGCTTATCTGAGCTCGATGGATTGCCACCAACCTGAGGCGAGCCGCACCGACCTCCAGACGATCGCCCCAATGATAACACCGAGCGGCGGGCGAAGCGCTCATGCCCCTCGAACCTTCTAGAAAGGGATACACCTGGAAACGATGCTTGGGGCGTTGCCACTCAGTAGATCGAGGATCACGCAGCCAGACGTGACGGATTTGGCAAAGCGAAATATCGTGAAGAGGAGCCGATCCTCGAGCGTGAGGAGGGTCATCGCTGCAGATTCCGGATCGGTGGTCACCCTCCTTCTGCACAACTCCACTATATAAAGGGGGCTGGACCCCCCAGGTTGGGGGACTCTCTACTCTCTCTAAACCCTAAACTCATCTCTATGATGCGAGCTCTACGCTCACCCTAAAATGCCCTATCTAACTTAGGCATCGGAGTGCCTTTTGCAGATACCCCACCCGCCGGTCTGAAGGAGGAAGGACATCACGCTCGGAGGAGGAATACTCACCGCGGAGCTCATCGCCCAACTACCAGGCAGAGGATCAAAGGTACGACCTTGCACCATTTCGTGCATTAAAACTTTTGAAATCAAGTTTCGAGAAGTGAAATTGTTTTAAAGAATTTAGTTCTCGAAATTTAAAAAAAAATGTTCATACTGAGTTTTAATGTTTAACATTCAAGAAACCATTCTCCAGTGGCAGAACCAGGACCTGGTCAGGGGTACAAAAAAAAATATTCATTATCAAGATCGTTGATTCACACGGTTATTGTTCATTTGATGATAATCTCTTCTTAAAAATTTGTTCATTATCTCCTACAATTTAATCTCCTACAATTAAAAAACAACGTTAATAGCAAAAAATAAAATTAACAATACATTAGGTACTGCCACTGTAGTGGGTCTTGTTTCCATTTTTCAAAATAACAGTTAAATGAGTTTTATGTTCCATGTTTATAAATAAGAGTAAAGACTCAAATTGGTCCTTCACAATAAAATAGAGACCTATTTGGTACCTGAGAAATAAAAATATATCAATGTAGTCTCTAAGAGTTTCAAATATCGGTTAAATTAGTCTTTAATATGGATTAAAATATGCATAAAAATATTTTAAAAATGACTAATTTGACCAAAATTTGAAATTTTTTATGACCAAATTGATATTTTTTATTTTCTAGTGTCTAAACAGGTCTCCGTATTTGTTGTTAGGGACTAATTTGGACAAGTGAGATGGAAAAAAAATGCAATTGTGAACGGTGGATACAAAGCTGTAAACTCATATAGGTCAAAATAAAAAATTTACAAATAAAAAATTTCCGAGGAGCTAAATAAAATTTTAAAAAAACTCAGTGGTTGACATACACACAGTCCGCCCCTTCTCCATCGGAGATCTTGTTCAACCTCACCTCACATTCTCAATTGAAAAAATATCAAGGCTCCCGTCACCAAACCACCATTGTCATCCACCCTTGTTGCACCACTGATGGTGGGTTGCAGCTTCGCTGTGGCGATGGGTGCCGGTGGATATGCACTTTTAATATATAAAATGAACCTTCTTGATATATATAGAAACAAAAGGAGAATGTCAAAGCAAGGCGTCGATCCTATTGTGCTGTTGTTGGAGGATATTTGAGAGCACGCAAGGCATATCATATTTTGGGAAGAAGCAAATGATGTGGAATTATAAGTGGCAGGTGATGAGAAGTTACATGGACTTGCATTCCATCACAATGAAATACTGGGTTTCAATACTTTAGTAATTTATGGTGTGTTTGGTTGGGGGTTTTGGAAGGAGTAGAGAGGAAGGGAAAGAGTTATTTTAAATTATGATTGTTTTGTTCAATTTTTTTAAGGGGAGGGGAGCAAAATCCCTCCTAAGCCAATTTTGGCTCTCCTCCCAAAGTGGGGGTTTTGGAGGGGAGGGGAGAGGAGATTAAATTATTTAAAATAAAATTACTTAAATATCCTTATATATAATATAATATAAAAGACTATAAGGATATACTAGTAAATTAATCTCTCCCCTTTATTAAAATCTCTCTCCTCTCCTCCTGAACCAAACAAGCAAAGGCTTCTCTCCTCTCCTCTCAACCAAACACAAAATCAAATTAAATCTCTCCTCTTTCTTCTCCTCCTCTCCCTTCTATTAAAATCTCTCCCCTTCTCTCCCATCATTTGAACCAAACAGACTCTTTTAAGATGGTTAATTTGACCATCCAAGGGAAATCGACTGTCGACCTATCATAGCCAGTTGTTTCCGGTTTTCAGTATCTCACGACTTCCTCCCCAAAACACTGTCTTATTTGTAAAAGGTGCCCCCATCGTTATTAAAATTAAAAATTTAGATTATATTTTTTAAACAAATTCATTGTTCCCACTGCTATGATACAACGTTCTGATAGAAGATTGATGACTACAAAATCACACTTTAACCCCTGAAGACAAATGTTGTCTATTTTGCCGAAACCGAATGTTTTCGTCTCCAATGATTCAGATCCGTAGTACCCTACCTTTCGTCAACAAATGATCTTGTCTCCTATGATTCAGATCTAGCCGCCATTGGATCCCTGTTTGTCATAAATCCACTCTGTTTATCGGGTTGTTTATAGAACTGCAGCAACAGTTTTCGTCTGTGAGGTAATGAAGCAACATCCATGGTGAATTTTATTTTTTTTGTGAGTAAAAATGGTTCCGCTTCTACCTTGCTATCTATGTCTTTCTCACTCTCGCCACTGCCTGCACCGTCGCGAACCACCATCTGCAACTCGCGTGGTCTATTCAACTCGCGAACCAGGGGATTGTGGTTTCTTGGTCGTCGTAGGAGATTTCTGTTAACGCTGGAAACGAAAAACGCTTACACCGCTACTACTTGAATGCACTCGGGTAGACGAAGCGGTTACACCATTTCTGTTCCCGTTTATTAATCTTCCCTATTACAAGTCAAAACTTCTGATAACTTGGTCCTTTCCTCTCTGAGCAAAAGCTTTTCTTTAAACGAGACAAATAAAAAAAAATGATTTTTCCTTTCATTTAATCAATATATTAAAATATTATTAATAAAAGTTTCAAACTCTTTCAAAAAGCTATGGTAACATTATCTTGAAAATTTCTAATCTAACCGGAACTAAGCCAAACAAAACTAGTAGATGAAGCTGTTTAACGCACGTCGCCTCACAAGGTGCGTATCAACTTTCAGTCATTCAACAAGATTTTTTACAGTATAAAAATTTCATTCAGTCAGGAAGTAATAATTAAAAGGTGTTATTGGGTGTAGCCGTGTAAGGATTGGGAATATGATTAACTGAATTAGGCTTTATAAGGCTCAAGTCTACCCTGTCTAAAAATAAAACAAGGCCAAAGTCTGGCCATTTACTTCTGTTACGATTTTTTTGCAGGCATTATCTGACCTTTTTTAAAGTCTGATATAGCCTGTTAGCATATTAAATATCCTATTTGATATAAACATGTTTGAAAAAATTATTTGACTAATATTTAAATTCACTAAAAGGTAAATAGGCCTATGAAGTTAACTTCTATTTATAATAAAGAATAAAAAAATATTTATACAAGAGCCCCTAAGAGACATGACACATACGGGTACAAATAGGTAGGATGCCCTCATTCTCATTTTTAGTTGACGCCTTTCAAATATTTCGTTGTCTCAAATTACCATTCTGTATTAAAAATAAAAAACAATTAATTACTTTTTTTTCCAACAAAACCTCTTGTAACTCCTGAAATTTTTCTAACTAACTAAACAGGTGTGCATAAACTATTAGGACATGTAAAATGAGACCGAGTATATTTCAATTGCATTTTTAATATTTTTTTTGACGTTTTCCTTTTTATGATTAACTACTAATCTCGCAACCCAATAGTAACAATGAACGACTAATCCTAATCCTCAGCTCCTAACTATGAACCACAAATCCCAAAATGTTACTCAATCATTTGAACTACTAATCCCATAACCGTAAATATGGTCTACTAATCCCCAACTCATAACTATGAACCACTAATCCAGCAACCCAACTCTTAAGTATGAACTACTAAACCCATAACCATAAATATGGTCTACTAATCCACAACTCATAACTATAAACCACTATCCAGCAACCCAACTCCTAAGTATGAACTACTAATTCCGTAACCCGACTTAAACATTTGAACTACTAATCCCATAACCGTAAATATGGTCTACTAATCCCCAACTCATAACTATGAACCACTAATCCAACAACTCAACTCCTAAGTATGAACTACTAATCCCATAACCGTAAATATGGTCTATTAATCTACAACTCATAACTATGAACCACTAATCCAGCAACCCAACTCCTAAGTATGAACTACTAATCCCGTAACCCGACTCAAACATTTGAACTACTAATCCCATAACCGTAAATGAATCCCCAACTCATAACTATGAATCGCTAATCCAGCAACCCAACTCCTAAGTATGAACTACTAATCCCATAACCGTAAATATGGTCTACTAATCCACAACTCATAACTATGAACCACTAATCCAGCAATCCAACTCCTAAGTATGAACTGCTAATCCTGTAACCCGACTCAAACCTTTGAACTACTAATCCCATAACTGTAAATATGCTCTACTAGTCCCCAAATCATAACCTTTGAACCACTAATCCCCAAACCGAACTACTTAAAATGACCTACTAATCCACAACTCATAACTATGAACCACTAATCCAGCAACCCAACTCATAACTATGAACCACTAATCCCGTAACCCGACTCAAATATTTGAACCACTAATCCCCAAACCCAACTACTTAAAATGACCTACTAATCCACGACTCATAACTATGAACCACTAATCCAGCAACCCAACTCCTAAGTATGAACTACTAATCCCGTAACCCGGCTCAAACCTTTAAACTACTAATCCCACTACTAATCCACAATTCATAACTATGAACCACTAATCAAGTATGAACTACTAATCTTGTAACCCGACTCAAACCTTTGAACTACTAATCTCATGACTGTAAATATGCTCTACTAATCCCCAAATCATAACCTTTGAACAACTAATCCCCAAACCCAACTACTTAAAATGACCTATACACAGGTTAAAGTAAATTAATGGAATAACGAGTGCACTAATAACGACCCTAATAAGGTTTTATAATAATAGACAAATTTTACAATTCTTCAAATTTAATTAGACAAAATAGAAGAAGAAACAAAATTCATAAGTCATTATTCTCACAGCTAGTCAAATGGATTAAAATAGACAAATTACACAATTACTGAAATTGATTCAATATATTGTAAAACAAAAATATACGTAAATGATGATTATCACATCTACAAAAATGGATTATAAAAATACAAAGCAAACATTAAAAAAAATCATGGGAAAGCAAAACTGAAGCAACGTATAAATAATTTTTAAAAAAAATTGTCATCAACTTTAATTAAATAATTTTAATCGGATAATAAAACAGCTTTATCGGACATTATATTAAAAATTGCCTAACGAAAAGCTTCTGACATTAACTTGTTCATATTGAAAAATGTGTTGTAAACGGACAAATTGATGCTAATTTCGTAAATTAAAATTTAATAATACAATATTCTATAAGGACTTCATAGCAATTATGTTTTATTTTATATGAAGTGGGTTCAACAAGTGACCAATTAAGTCCCAGGTAGGTTGGCCTGTTGGCCAAAGGGACATTTGGAAGGAGTTTTATGCAGGAGTTTATGGGTTCGATCCCCATCCCCCCATCCCCTCTAACTACTAACACCTAACCCACTAACCACTGGACTAAGCTTATCAAAAAAAAAAACAAGTGACCAATTAATAATATCATTCATCCATTTAAAATATAATATATCAATGGCTACAAAGTTGATTCGACTTCCATGGTCAAATTAGGCAATTTGACCACCCTAAAACAAACCCAATTACAAATAAAGAGATGATAGTTTTTCCTTATGAAAACTAAATTCTGAAACACAATTACACTTCCAAAATTTTGATTCAAAAAGTGAACAATGTGTGTTACATAACTGAGATTCCGAAATCACACATTTAAAATTCCAAAAAATAATTTCCAATACATTTTCATATGATAAAAAACAGCATTCTAGAAATAAAGTTTCGGAAAAGGAATATTTTAGTTAAAAAATGAACGGTGTATTGGGAAAAAGAGAGTTGCCAAAAGCAATCCCCTTTAATTACCCGTCCTCTTTTTTTTTTTTTTTTTTTGTTAAACACGAGCCAGACTTTTTGCAAAAACGAATTCATAACAAAAAATATGGGTTGGCACATCGTTTTCGTGGGTTTTCTTTTTTCAATCTTCTTTTGCTTGGAATGAATTTTATTGGAATTTAATTCTCCTTCATCTTTTCTTCTTAAAAACTCATGAATGGGTTGATTTGAAATTATTAGCATAAAAAAGTTTTTTCTGAGAAACAAATCTTTGGCTGAATTCATTAAAATACTAATTTATTGAAACAAACTCGTTTGTATTTAAATTTAAATCGCTTATTAAAATACTAATGTATTTAATAAGAGCAGTGTTATTTGGCCCAAAAGAAAACGGGCACGAATCGCACGAATGACACGCGTCGTATTTGTATATAAACTGAGAAATGTTTCAGTTTGAATTTGACGGAATACACAGGTGGTTGGCCAATAAAAGCGTTTCGTGCCTCTTCGTATTTGACTTTCTCGGGCTATTAAGCATTTTCTATTCAATAATTATTAATATTATTGATTTTTTTGACCCAAATTATTAATATTATTGATAGTTAGTTGGCAAGTAACACCCATCATTTATTATCACTGTTTTTTTTTCTTGACTGGATCTATTATCATTGTTAAGAAGCATCAAAATAATATTGCTAACTTTTTTTTGACAAAAATAATAACTTGATAGTATTTAACTGATATATTGTTTTTTTACGGGATTTAGTTGATATATTCTAAAACGAGACAAAACAGGATATAAGATTTTTTTTTATATTAAGTGTGTATTAAAAACAGAATAAAATGAACTACAAAAAGAATAATATTATACTTTTAATTTTATTAAAAAGGTAAATTAGAAAGAATAAAACACGACATAATATTTCATTTGCCCTGGTTTTTTTTTTTTTTTGGTTGTTGTTGACAGTGTTTCATTTGCTCCGTTTAGTTGTCAAAATGTTAGCTTTGTGCTTATTTGTTGAAACGAGAGAGTTGTGATGTAACTAAGTAGTAGGCGTGGAAGCAGACAAGGCCACCCAATAGGATTTTAAATGTGTTAAAATCATATACTCCCTTGGGTCTCAATTATAAGCAATAAAAACCTCATTTTTTTGTCTCAATTATAAGCAAATTTAACTAATTTTACACTAACATTCATAAAATGCCCTTATTAAAATCATTTTTTGATCTCGAAAGTTGCAAAAGTAGCCTCAACAGTGTCTTGAAAAAATGAAAAGCGGCCTTAATTCCTGTGCCGTGTCAGTGGCCGTAAGTGGCCTTAATTTTTTGTTGTCTAAATTCAAGACCTGAGAGAGTATTTATTTATATTTCTAAAGATTTAAATATATTGGTCTACATAAAATACTCGAGTCATTTGTTTAGTGATAAACTTATGGCCTATTTAAAAGTTTTATTACAAAATATGCTTTTAAAAAGTTTTTATATCATGTCAAACTTTTTAAAATGTTAGGCCAGACATTAAAAAGATCTATATCTAATAAATAAGACAATTTCACTCCTAAAAAGTTTAGTCTAATCTAGCCTATTTCCACCCTTATATATTATGTGTCATTGAGTAGTAGTGGTTTAATTCTTTTATTTATTTATAATTTACAGTTTGTGGCTGTGCAATGCATAAAGTTTATCTATTGAACAAACTAACAAATTATATTAAGCTTTCAAAAAGGTAAGGTCGAATCTAGAAAAAAGCCTATGACAACATGTTAGACTTGAGTTTTGGACTTTTAAAAAAAGCTAAACATATTTAAACAAAGCGTTGTTAGAGTCGGTCTATTTCCACCAACATGAGGTTCTTTTCCAACGTCTCATAATTAAACACGATACGATTTTAGTATTTTTTTTAAATAGAAAAAGTCAATTCAAGTTACAACGTCGAATCAAATTCTTAAAAGCTACATAATGGTTGGTTCGGAAAATTAAGGGGATGGAGAGAATGTATTTTAGATCTTTATTGTTTGATTTAATTTTTTTATATTGGATCCTCTCTTGCCATGTTGCCTCTGCCACGAAAAAACAATAGCGGTTGAAAAGAGAAGATGGGAAGAAAACGAGGAGATGATGAAGAGGGAAGGAAGAATTAAGAGAGGGAGATAGAGAGTATGGAGACAATATGAGACATATCCAACAAGAGAGGAATTGAGCTCTACTTCCTCTGTAATCTAATATAAGAAAAAAAAATTTATATATTTAGTTTAAATTTAGACCAGATACATAAACCTTTTTATTTATATTGGATAACGGAGGGAGTAGTTTTTTTTAGAGAAAAGGACAACAAAATACGTCCTAATTCATTTTGCCCCTCCCAATATTTGAAGGGATTTGGTGGAGAGAAAATATGAGTTTATAAACTTTAAATGTATAGATTAAATCCACTATCTATTTAAGAATTGTTTAGGCTGTCAAAATAATCAAACTAGACATCCTAAAATATTGACATATCATCACTTTCGAGGTTAAAAATGACAATTCATAAACTAATATATTTCTATATTATTTTTTACTCTTTATTACACAACTGTCTACAAACTTTCAATTTTATCTCTCTTTCTTTCACGTTTTCCAACAACACAATATTATATATTTTTTAATATATCAAAAAAAATTCTTTTTGTGTAGCTTTTCTATCTCCTTATTATTATTTTTTATATTTTAATCTTTTTAAAGTTTTTTAAAAAGATTTCTTTTTAATTTTTACTTTTAGCTTTTTTAATGATACATGACACTACTCTTTCTTCCCTCTAAAAAAACATCAACATCAATCTCGCTTAGGAAAAAATATGTCGATTTTTCTAGTAAACTAGAAAAATCGTTTTATAGCTATTTTGCTTCAATCTCTCTTATACAAAACAAATAATATAAAAAAATGGAAGATTTAGTTACGATTGAAAACAAATTTTCTATATCTTTTTCCCTGATCTTACACAAATCTTAATTCTGTTTCCTCTCTTATCGCTCAACAACTCGCTTTTCTTTCTTATCCAATTTTTTTAATTTTTAGTTTATCCGAATTTTATCAAATTTCTTTAAATTTTATAATTTTTATATAATTTTTCAAATTTATTTCTATTTCCTTACTCTTTTTTCTTTTTACACTTTTTTTATTTTTCAATTATTTTTATATTTTTGTCTTTATAAAAGTCTTTTTTTATAAATGATTATTTTGCAAATGAGTCCCAACGGGTGAAAATCACATGTTGTCAGTATAGTTTCATTGTCTTTGAGCACATATCAATTTTTATAAATATTTTTATTATTTGTAAATGATTATCTTACTTTTGAGTTTCCACAGGAAAATAATACACGTTGTCAGTATAATTTCATCGTATTTGAGCATATATCAATTTTATAAGCTGTTTATAAATGTCTTTAATTTTTTTATAAATGTCTATTTTGCTTTTGAGTTCCGTCGAAAAAACATTACATGTTAGTATAATTTTATTGTCTTTGAATATATAAATTTTTTTATAATTGTTTTTATTATTTATAAATAAATATCTTACTATTGAATCTCGACATGATACAGTACATGTCGTCGGCATAATTTTATCAGCTTTGAACATATCAATTTTTATTTTTTTATTATTTATAAATAATTATTTTACTTTTGAGTCCCGACGGGGAAACATTACATGTTGTCAGTATAACTTCATCATTTTTGAGAACATATCAATTTTATATATGCTTTAATTATTTAGCTTTTGAGTTATGAAAGATAAATATTACACGTTGTCGGTATAATTACTTTTTATATTTTATCTTTATAAATGTTTTTACATTTTTAGGTGTTCGTATTATGTTCACACTCCTATGTATCCTAGGAAAAAGCCTTGAAGAACAAGGTCAGCACCTTTTTTCAATTAGTCAGATAAACTGAACTTCAACACTTGCTTTAGCTAGAGTAGATTAGGATCCTATCAATCTCTCTATCATATATGGAGGATTAGGATTGTTAGCCAAAATCAAATTTTGTCAATTTTATAGGGATAAAAAACATATTTAACCCTAAATTAAACTCATAACTTTTAAAGGTTATCAAGCAAGATTTCAAAATGAATATCGAACAGGTTGATTCTTTTATTTTAATATTTGTTCCTAGTAAGGGGGCCTTGCTAAAATTACCTTGAAAAGGCATTTATTTTTTCTGCACTACCACCAAGCAGTTCTTCGCAAAGGCATTAAGGTTTTGCTGGGATAGTTTTCTTGTGGCACCAAAAAAATTTGACTAATATATAAAAGCTAAACATTTTGGTCTAGGCTGCCCTAGTGTGTGCATACCAGATAATGCTACAATTTCGTAATACAGTAATTTAATTTGATAATAGTGAAAATAATATATATTGATGAAGTCCAATATACTACCTTTTTCCTCAGTGGAATACACAGAATTCAATAAAAAAAACTTGACACAAATGATCAGGATGGTGAAGGGAGGCTAGCATCTAAAGACATAAAAGAAATCTAGTAGTTTGATGGTTGGCAAAGTTAAAAAATCAAATATTTTGCAACATATGATAGACTGTTTTATAAAAGAAACAAACATAGTGAATAGGATACTTAAGACTGTCTTTTTAAAGGAGTAAAGATGATTGCAAGAGTTAGAGAACCCAGGTCTGCAAAATAAATGAGATAATATGAAGCTCTCCATCCTCATTAGCCAATTTTTTGATCAAAATATTGTTGTTGCTCTAGTTCTTTCTAAACCTTTTCAGCTTCATTTAGTTTCTTGAAGTTGTCCAGATTGTTGTGCACAGCAATATGAAATCCTAATGACCTAATAATCATCTGCAGTCACCAACAATAGAATTTAATTCTCAATAATTCATCACTCTCACTACTCATGGATCCTTTGCAGAAACTCTACACTTGACATATATTCCTGAAAGTAGCAAAAAGGAAGGAAAAAAATAATAAATCACAATGAAATTTTAAAAATAAAAAGATTCATAGTTAAACCCAAAACAATACACATCAGTCCAATTTTAATTGTATCATGATTGCTACCACCCAATGTTTGTATTCCTTTGTGGGTCTAGCTTGAGAGAAAACTTGATGCTCTTCAATGGCACAAAGAAAAAGGGTTCTGCAAAACTGGGGACGGATAACTTGAGGTTTCTCATCTACTACTCCAAACTCTTGTTGTTGCTACTATTGAGAATTAAAAACACCCAGAGAAGATTATGATGCCAATAGATAGTTACTCGAAGCAGAAAAAATGAATTTTAAAACCGACACATGTCCATCCCGTGTAGTGTCGTCGTTTACGTTCTCAAAAATGGTTAAGAACGCAAGGCTATTCCCCGACACAAAGGGGTCAATAGTACATGTTGTACCCTAGATCCACAACACCAAAACCTCCATAAAAAACGAAAATCAAAAGCAAAAAAGAATAAGAGAACAAAAAGAAAGAGTAAGAAGAACAAATGAGATGAAAAGGGGAAAAAAATGTACCTTTAGGAGTTGTTGAATGCAATCCTCATCTGAGGGGTAAATGGCGAGTGAGAGTGGGTGGTTATCATGTTGAGAGTTAAAGTTTGTGATATCATAAATATTCTTCCGCATTAAGCCTCCGATAGATCTATTTGCCATCTTCTCTACCCCATGCTCATATTTGTAACCGTAAATTCATCTTGAGTTATTCATTTCTACCGAGACTCGACCCAATCCTATACTATGAACACTAAACACGAAAAAGCAAGAGAACCGAGACGCTGGAAATAGATAGAATAAATTAGAGAAAAAGCAAGAGAAATAGAGAGTCAGAGAGAGAACTGAGATGCTGGAGGCTCGACGGGGTGGTAGGGGTGCAACAGATCAGTGGTGGCTAGCAGGCCGTGTAATGAACGAAGGAAGCGAGAACCAAGAGAGACCGTCGAAAATGAGAGATATGGTTATCACACATGATTAAAGAATCCTTGAATGAATTGAATGTCAAGGAATATATTTTTTTGTCTAAAAGGCTAATATCAATTATTTTCAAGGAATATCACGTATATAAATCTTTGAATGCGGGACTCATTGAAATTGAATCATATAAACAAGTGACTAAATGCACATCAATTTCCATATAATTCTAATTTTACACTTTTAAATTTCAAAATTTGAATCGAGAGTAGCTTAAATAAAAGCAAATAATTTACTACAAAAATTGATATTGGATGACACATTGAGATTTGTCACTTTTATGATATTAATAATTAATAATGACATTTAATATTTTTTGAACTGTTACCTTAAATATTACTTCACTATTTATTATACATTGAATAAATAAGAAATCTCTTCATATCAGTTATCAAATACCATTTATATAAACTCTTATTAATGGTATTATTAATGAATTAACCTTTTTATGAATTATTACTATTAAAAAACGAATTTGAAATATAGGAGAATTAAATACATATTTTATGTTTCATTGGGTGGTTAATAAAATCTCGTTGGTAATTTTATTGAATTAACGGTAGTCAAAATAGATATTGATATTGATTCTATTTGTAAGAATATATATGTTTATGATTTTGTAAAAAAAGTGCAATTTTTTATAGTATATATATCTGTTGTATATTTACGATTTTTTTAAAACCACTCTCAAATTGAGCAATTATATATATTTTTTGGGTGAAAAGAGCAATTATATATATATATATATATGAAAACCCCAACTAATGTTTCATATATTGCAAAATGATATTTTGCAATCAATTCGTCCATTAATTTGAAATAATTGCCTATTATCGAAATTTGACTAATCATTGAAAAAATTATTACCAAATTGATTACCAAATGCAATTAGTACAATCAGTTACTACTACTATCAGTATAAAAAAGAAATAATATGATTATTATTTTTTACTTATAAAATTTTATCTGTTATTAAAACCATTTTTTTAAAACAACTAGTGTATTTACCCGTGCTCAAACAGGTTACTCGTATGGGTCATAAACGTATCCAACATGTAAGAATAAATTTGAAGACATTTTTTTCAAGAAAAGTATTAGCAGATTTGAATTTATCAAAAAATATTATAAATAACTCATTATAAAATATAAAATATATGTATTTATACGTATACTCTAATTTTAAAATATAACAAATGTAACTTATGGCCTAAGTCCTTGCTGTTTGGCTTGGTACTGCTTTAGCATTGCTTTGGCACTTGGTGCCATGGCACCAGTTTCGGCACCAATATCTGTTTAGCCTTGTCTGTTATGTTGGTTGTGATTCTGTTATGTTGTTTGTTATAAATAACAGAATTAGTTCTATCTCGCATACTTTGTACAAGTAACACTTATATAAGTGAAGCTTGATTAAGCTTTGTAATCAAATTGAGATCATTCAATTCTGAGTGTGCAAAACAGAATCAGTTTTTTTCTGTGAGAGAGAGAGAGATCATAGTTGCTTAGTGTAACGACCCGTTTCCGGACCGCTACCGAGCTACACTAAACCTGTATGCGATGCGTTTTAAAACGGTACTTTTGTGCCCTTCAGAAAAATGCGGTATTTGTTTTTTTTTTTTTTTAAATAAGAAGAATGATTCCCGCATACGCACTCATAGTCATTACAGCGTTTTCGAAACATGGTGCATAGAAACTCGAGACTAAGCACAGAATAACAACATACATATACATAATATAGATAGTCACCTGATCAATGTACACAAAATAGGGACATAATAAAATGCAAGGAAAATACACCTAAGGTATGACGACCCTCTACGGGTGATCATACCCCGGGGTTACTCCCGGCAGACACCCGCGCAGGGGGCTGCTCCAAAAGTAAACCACCAGTCTACCCTGAGCTCAAAATAATAATCGCCTGACCGGGTCACGACATACTGCTTTTAAAAAGAGACACAACTACGCCATCCATAAGATATATATAACGCTTATCCAAAAGGAAATGTCACACAACAAATAACTATTCGTAACGCACTACACCCATCACGACAATTAGAAGTCATCGCCGGATTCCCGGCGGGTACTCCTCGTCGCCATTCACTGTCGGGTCCTCGCGTCCTTGCCACCATCTAGGTAACCATCATGGATTGAAGGCACCACGGAAAGTGGTCAACTTCTCAACAAATCAAGATAATCAAGGCATAAGGAAATAAGCAAACAACAATGTATATCATTCACCAAACGTGACTCAACTCTCTCACTCTAGACTTGACTCGACTCACGACTCATTTTCTCGACTGACAATTATTCCTGAAAGCGCACGCAGATCCATCAACTGACATACCAGCCGTAGCCTTGGGATCTTTCGCTTCTCCCTAGATATGCAGTACCCGGTTCCTACGCTGCGACGCCTAGTCAATCTCCCGTAAACAAAAGGGGACCTAGCACCCTTAGTTATCCGGTCACGGCCAAAAACGTCATAACGACTCACCTGGCTCTCTCACTCGATGAACAGCTCTCCGCTTACAATATTCAAAGAGTGACGCATAAGATTACTTGACCGCATATCAAATAAAGAGAGCATGCTTAATATGAAGAAAACACAATTCGACATTTTAAGCAATAAAACACCCTGCATGAAGAAACGCAATTCAACAGCAACACGCAATTCGCAGCATATATTCAATCTCATATCAAATAATGCATAACTCAATCATATCACAACATTACATGCTCGACAAACAAATCAAGGAATCTATCCCTCTGCAACTCAATGGAATTAACAGAGAGGAACATACAAGTGTGGGGGGTTGGGTTCAGGAGACCAACCGCAACAAATTTTCGCCGCCACGAAGACTCGGATAAATGTTCGACCACGACAACAAAACGAAGGGGTTCAAGACCCTAACTTCGAACTCGTAGAGTTCTCAGACTTCTTCGTATTTAAATAAAGCATTCAAATACTAAAAATAAAATCTAAACATATCTAGAAGTTGCCCTTACCTCTGCTGCTGCTACCGTCGCTCCTACGTCTTTGGTTCCACATTGCTCGGTCTCCTCAAGTCACGTTTCCTATTACCAAATACAACTTAGTACTATCTAGGAATTCCAGTTACACTTAAGCTCTCAACTTATCCATTTCCTAACCAACTCTCAAACAAGCGTTACAAATTATTAACGTACTCGAAATAAATGTAGTTTTTTTTTTTTTTTGAATTAAAACATTTCTAGGAAGTAACATAAGCATAACAATTAGCAATTTAGGAATGTTAACTTGCTTGAAATAAATAAAGTTTTTGAAACTAAAAGCCTTTCTTGAACATTCAATCAACACCAAATAATAGCCCTTTCTCATAATTTTCAAAGCCTTATCACCTATCAATGTAAAACACTTACTTACTTAAAAACCCTAAGCATATATAATTAATTCACATACTTGTAACAATTAACCACATAAGAAAATTCAAGTCATGAAAGTATGTAAAGCAACTTTTTCTTTTATTCAAACCTTTTCAAAAGTCCCAAAAATATTTTCTAAATACCAATACAAGCATCAACTTCAAGTAATACATTAAGCACAATTTAAACATATCAAAGGTTATGTTTCTGAACATTTTCCTCAACTAAATTAGTGTCATTTTTCTCAATTCTTTTTCAATCATGCTTTAAAACAATAAAGCAACAAATCATATTAGAATTTAAAGAACCAAAATGATCAATTCCCTACATGCCATTCTAGTCCCTCAAGAAGCAATTTTGCATATACATAGGCTAACACCTATACTAACACATGCATATCAATTTCAATAACCTTAAAAATACTTCTAAACACTTAATAAAACCATCCAATACATAACCAAGCATCATAGCTACAAATTAACATGGTTCAAGAATTAAAAATAACTAAACTAGCATGTTATAATTAACTGATTTTCTTACTAAAACTTCCAAAACATTGCCAAGATTTCCAGCATGCACTGTCTGTTGAGTTTATCATCTTTGAAGATTCAAAACTCAGCTAAAAATTACCAAATTAAATAGAAAAGTTCCTAACATACATATAGACAACATACAAGTGGTCCCATGCTAAAATAATATGCCAATTTTTCCTACGAAACCCAAACAGAATCTGATTTCAGAACATCAGCAGAAAATAAGATTTCCAGCACAGCAGTTAGAGAAAAATCTCAACGAGCAGCTAAACATGCTTTAAAAATTCTACAGTTATTATTGCAGATAGGCAACTCATATATGAACAAAATGCAATTGGTTCCATTCGAAAATTCGAATCCTAGAATTCAAAAAATCATTCACTGAGACTGATTTACACAGGATTCTCGGCGACACCCTAACTGTACTACAAGCATTCCAGAATTTATTTCACATAGTAAAACTTATCGAAATGCAACAAATTTTGATATGCAACATCTCAACACATATTGGAACACCTGAATATTTTTATTTTCGCAAGAATCATCACATAATAGTACATTTCAATTTAAAACAGAAACAGATTTTTGGAAAACGCTGTAACATCAATACATGCAGATTTTATCACATTTGAACCATCCTATGATCTCAATTTAAACTACACATATAGAAACACAACCCAAAGTAAATAACACAACAATTTCCAAATCATTTTCAAATACCACTTCCAACATCAACATCAAGACAAATACTATTCCTAAATTAAGCACATTTTTCTTTCAAAAATAACAAGTTATGTTCAAGACTAGTCCATAAGGTTCATAGTTTCACTTACTCCAATTTAATTCTAAAAACAAGAGTACTTTTATTTAGGCCAATTCCAGCAATCCTCAAAACAACTAACCCATGCCATAATCATGTTAAAATTTTAAAGAACCTCTTGATCATTTAATAAATCATCTAACATGTAAGTAAACACCCTAGCTACAATTTCTCATGATTCAAGAATGTAAAATAAACTAAAACTATCATGTAAAGTCTATATAATTTACATTACAACTTCAACAAGCATCATACAACTTCTAAACACTCAATTTAAACAACAAATTAGTTGATTCAAGAAGATCACAACAATATCCCATCTTTCACCACTTAGAGTTTTGCCCTAAAGCATCAAGAAAAGGGATTAATGATGTCTCATTTCTTCTTAGTCATCAACCAACAACAAACAACAACACAATCAACAATTAATTAACATTAAAACAACAAATTAGATCAACACCAAGGAGGGGCTGTTGGGTGCTGTTTTAGGGCTTGAATGAGGGTGAGAAAATTCTGATTTCATGCTCATTTAATTGGTTAGAAACATAGGTAATGATATAGGGAGAATAACCTAACATTTTGACAAGGTTTGGAAACAAAAATCAAGTTCAAAAGGGGAGGGGGCTGTCGCGATTAAAACAGAACCAAGGGGAAAGAAAAATTGATTTTTCCTTACTTGGATGGTGTAGATGATGAAGCAATAGATAGAGGAGATGATCTAGAGCAACTTTGGTGAAGAACACTTGCTCAAAAACTCAAAGGATGAAGAGGAATCATCAATGGAAGCTGGAAACCCATGGAAGAAGATAAGAAAAATGGAGAGAGCAAGAGAGGTGGGGGCTGTCACGCCAAATGGTGGAGAAGAGGAAGAACTATGTTGAGGAGAAGATTTGAAGTATCTTTGATGAAGAAATGTTGCTCAAAAACCCAAAGGATGTGAAGTTGTCTTCAATGGCACTTGTAAACTCATGGAGAAGAAAAGGGAAATGTTGAAGAGGGTTTGGGAAGGGGGTCTCGTGAGGCAGCTACTGGTGGGGGGTTTTTACCCTTCACTTGGCTTAAATAACTAACAACTAAGATTAGTAATAATAAAAATAATTTAAGTAATAGTTTTAAAATAAAAACTACACATCAAATGACACAAAAATCACTTTTAGAGATGTCAATCCAATCACTCATTCTTCCCATCTAATCTCACTTCTCTCAAGGTTACCCTCTAATCTGAAGATTTAAGATTTAGAAACACGGCACGAGAAACCTAAAACCGAGTAGTTTCTGTTGGAAAAATCCTTAAAATTAACTCATGAGGAATTAATTCTCCGCGTGATAATATTATCTGATAAATAATAAAAACATCACAATCCCTTACAAACAATCAATATAAGTTACGATTCGATTTTCATCGAAATCGGCTCATTTTAAATTTTATCTCATGTAGAATCGCCAAAGTATTTGAAACGCGATTTAAATTTCAATAGAATATTTCGACAACATTCAAACCATAAATTAATATTAAAATATTAATTCTCATTTATTTTAGCTCTTGATTTAATTAAATCACTTTCTTAGGGAGCAAGTAATTGCTTTAATAAAGCATAATTACAACAAAATATACTAATTAACACTAAATAACGCTCAGTAAAAATACGAGTGTTACAGTCTAAGACGAGGTCGATCAGTGGTGCTTGTACAAGCGCACAAGGCTTTATCACGAGCTCGTGCACGCGGTCTCCTTAGCTCGACATGCGACCTCCTCATTTCGGCAAGATACGACTGACCAAAGACGCGACCTCATCACCGTGTCGCGGTCTCGACGCAGTCGATCTCTTCATCGTGTTACAATACTCTCCCTCTAAAAAATTTCGCCCTCGAAATTGCAAATAAGTTACTTATCATGAAAAGTTCAGTGGTACTGAAGTCTTCATCTTAACACCGCTTCAATCTTAGCCGGATCCACAGCCATATCGTCTCTGGTGGTCACATGTCTGAAAAAAAATGCACCCCTTCATGCTAGAATTCACACTTAGGCCGGTCATCATAAGGCTTGTTCCCTCGTAGTATATGCAGTACTTGGCGTGGAAGCTCTTCCTGTTCTTCTCTCGCCTCGAGTAAACCAAGATGTTGTCCGTAGATACCATCGCGAACTGGTATACTCTTCAACTCGGTCGCTTAAACTTGCAAGGGAATATAAAATCCTGAGCTCTCTCTTACAAAAATCTTCGATAGAATTAACAGAAAGGTATGTGAAGATTCCAAAATCAGGAAAAACTGCAATTTTTTTTTTGGGCACAGTCCCGAAGGATATGGTAATTCAAAAACCAATCCGACCTTAGAATAATGGTAGGATTTTTTTTAAAAAAAAAAAAGCCTTAGCAGCTGAAATAATTCACTACTAAGCCAAAAGATAAAACAATCAAAAGCAATTTTTAAACCAGCTCACACATCCAAGGAAATAATAAAAAAAAATGTGCGGCATTAGAATCGAAGATTATGGATAGAGAGTCACCCTCAATTTCATAATTCCGCTGGATTAGATCTCCTGATCGCTCTGCTTCGCCGCCCATGCGTAAGACTCTGTCTCAAGTAATGTCCGCATTTCCTTGCTCGTCTTTGTGATCATACTCGGTTCCCTCTTCGCTCTCTGACTCCTGGCATAATGTCCTGGCTGGTCGCAGCTTGAAGCATACGCCGCTTTCTTTTCGGGCAACCGATCGCATAGTGCTCGCCTACCGCAATCTGCAGTAATAAGTCACGCTGGGCGCTAGTCGACTCCGTCGTTGTTCCTTTCGGTCGACTATACGGTTTCTCCCGCCGGTTTCCCTTCCGAGCAACCTCCTCTGTGCTCTCGAGGTCTCACCGTCCATCTATACCACTCTTCTTCTCGTGGTCTCTCACTCCTTCCACTTCAAAGACATTTGTGAATCACCTTGCAGATTCTCGATCCTCGCGACACCATGGATTTACGAATATCGAGCCTCATCTCTTGCCGAATCTTCCACTTAACAATCTCTGGTCACTCGATCACGTAATCCGAATGGAGTATCTTGAAAGTGATTCAACTTCGCGGTGTATTCCGACACCGCCAAGCTACCTTGTCAGTAGTTGGAAAAACTTGTGCTCTTCCTCCGCCAGACGATATCGTGAAGGTACTTATCCAAGAACCTCCTGTGGAAAACTTCCCAAGTGATCTCACGACGCTCACGGCAAAGTCTACTTCACTTCCTTTCACCGTAACTCGCCATCTCCCAACAACAAGTAGGTTGCGTAGTCCACCTGGATATTCTCTGGCAAGGGTGCCTCGAAGATCTCTTCCACTTCCTGCATCCAAAGTTCACTTTGTCCTGATTTGGCTCGTAGTAGAACTTCTAAGGCCCCGCTACTTAAGTCCGCCAATCCTCTCGCCTCGCATTCCTTTCAGCTCTCTGTTGTCGCTGCGTGTTTAGCTGGTCAAATCGCAGCCACTGAGCCATAGCATTAGACTATTGAGTCATAGCAATGATTGCCGAAGTCATAGCAGCCGCCATTTCCGCTATCGCCTGAAATGCTCTTTCCATCTTGAGGTTATCCTGCTCAAATGTACGGTCTCTACAAGGGCATTAGATTCCCACCAGGTTCAAAACACCGCTTGAATCTCACACTCTAATGATGTGTTAACACACATCGCTTCAATTAAGAAACAATTCAAACAGTTGCAAGTAGAGTTACCCTACTTGAGGAGCAATCAAGCAAGGATGGTTTGACTCTCAACAAAACACAGCTAGACCTCTAACTCTACAAAACCCGACAAAACAAAACCCGACACAGTGACCAGTTCCAAATACCTAACTTATAGTCCGGCTAGAACCGAACTGCTCTGATACCACCTTTGTAACGACCTATTTCCGGACCGCTACCGAGCTACACTAAACCTGTATACGATGCGTTTTAAAACGGTACTTTTGTGCCCTTCAGAAAAATGCGGTATTTGTTTTTTTTTTTTTTAAATAAGAAGAATGATTCCCGCATACGCACTCAGAGTCATTACAGCGTTTTCGAAACATGGTGCATAGAAACTCGAGACTAAGCACAGAATAACAACATACATATACATAATATAGATAGTCACCTGATCAATGTACACAAAATAGGGACATAATAAAATGCAAGGAAAATACACCTAAGGTATGACGACCCTCTACGGTGATCATACCTGGTTACTCCCTACAGACACCCGCAGGGGTTGCTCCAAAAGTAAACCACCGCCTACCCTGAGCTCAAAATAATAACTGCCCGACTGGTCACGACATACTGTTTTAAAAAGAGACACAACTACAGTCATCCATAAGATATATATAACAGTTATCCAAAAGGAAATGTCACACAACAGTCAACTATTCGTAACGCACTACAGTCCATCACGACAATTAGAAGTCATCGCTCCGATTCCCGGGGGGTCCTCGTCGCCATTCACTGTCGGGTCCCTCGCGTCCTTGCCACCATCTAGGTAACCATCATGGATTGAAGGCACCACGGGAAAGGGTCAACTTCTCAACAAATCAAGATAATCAAGGCATAAGGAAATAAGCAAACAACAATGTATATCATTCACCAAACGTGACTCAACTCTCTCACTCTAGACTTGACTCGACTCACGACTCATTTTCTCTCGACTCGACAATTATTCCGGAAAGCAGACGCAGATCCATCAACTGACATACCAGCCGTAGCCTTGGGATCTTTCGCTTCTCCCTAGATATGCAGTACCCGGTTCCTACGCTGCGACGCCTAGTCAATCTCCCGTAAACAAAAGGGGACCTAGCACCCTTAGTTATCCGGGTCACGGCTCAAAAACGTCATAACGACTCACCTGACTCTCTCACTTGATGAACAGCTCTCCGCTTACAATATTCAAAGAGTGACGCATAAGATTACTTGACCGCATATCAAATAAAGAGAGCATGCTTAATATGAAGAAAACGCACTCGACATTTTAAGCAATAAAACACTCGTATGAAGAAACGCAATTCAACAAAGAATATCGCAATTCGCAAAGATATATTCAATCTCATATCAAATAATGCATAACTCAATCATATCACAACATTACATGCTCGACAAACAAATCAAGGAATCTATCCTCTGCAACTCAATGGAATTAACGAGAGGAACATACAAGTGTGGGGTGGGTTCAGAGACCAACCGCAATGACTTTCGCCGCCCACGAAGACTCGGATAAATGTTCGACCACGACAACAAAACGAAGGGGTTCAAGACTTAACTTCGAACTCGTAGAGTTCTCAGACTTCTTCGTATTTAAATAAAGCATTTAAATACTAAAAATAAAATCTAAACATATCTAGAAGTTGCCCTTACCTCCGTTGCTGCTACCGCCGCTCCTACGTCTTTGGTTCCACATTGCTCGGTCTCCAAGTCACGCTTCCTATTACCAAATACAACTTAGTACTATCTAGGAATTCCAGTTACACTTAAGCTCTCAACTTATCCATTTCCTAACCAACTCTCAAACAAGCGTTACAAATTATTAACGTACTCGAAATAAATGTAGTTTTTTTTTTTGAATTAAAACATTTCTAGGAAGTAACATAAGCATAACAATTAGCAATTTAGGAATGTTAACTTGCTTGAAATAAATAAAGTTTTTGAAACTAAAAGCCTTTCTTGAACATTCAATCAACACCAAATAATAGCCCTTTCTCATAATTTTCAAAGCCTTATCACCTATCAATGTAAAACACTTACTTACTTAAAAACCTTAAGCATATATAATTAATTCACATACTTGTAACAATTAACCACATAAGAAAATTCAAGTCATGAAAGTATGTAAAGCAACTTTTTCTTTTATTCAAACCTTTTCAAAAGTCCCAAAAATATTTTCTAAATACCAATACAAGCATCAACTTCAAGTAATACATTAAGCACAATTTAAACATATCAAAGGTTATGTTTCTGAACATTTTCCTCAACTAAATTAGTGTCATTTTTCTCAATTCTTTTTCAATCATGCTTTAAAACAATAAAGCAACAAATCATATTAGAATTTAAAGAACCAAAATGATCAATTCCCTACATTCCATTCTAGTCCCTCAAGAAGCAATTTTGCATATACATAGGCTAACACCTATACTAACACATGCATATCAATTTCAATAACCTTAAAAATACTTCTAAACACTTAATAAACCATCCAATACATAACCAAGCATCATAGCTACAAATTAACATGGTTCAAGAATTAAAAATAACTAAACTAGCATGTTATAATTAACTGATTTTCTTACTAAAACTTCCAAAACATTGCCAAGATTTCCAGCATGCACTGTCTGTTGAGTTTATCATCTTTGAAGATTCAAAACTCAGCTAAAAATTACCAAATTAAATAGACAAGTTCCTAACATACATATAGACAACATACAAGTGGTCCCATGCTAAAATAATATGCCAATTTTTCCTACGAAACCCAAACAGAATCTGATTTCAGAACATCAGCAGAAAATAAGATTTCCAGCACAGCAGTTAGAGAAAAATCTCAACGAGCAGCTAAACATGCTTTAAAAATTCTACAGTTATTATTGCAGATAGGCAACTCATATATGAACAAAATGCAATTGGTTCCATTCGAAAATTCGAATCCTAGAATTCAAGAAAAATCATTCACTGAGACTGATTTACACAGGATTCTCGGCGACACCCTAACTGTACTACAAGCATTCCAGAATTTATTTCACATAGTAAAACTTATCGAAATGCAACAAATTTTGATATGCAACATCTCAACACATATTGGAACACCTGAATATTTTTATTTTCGCAAGAATCATCACATAATAGTACATTTCAATTTAAAATAGAAACAGATTTTTGGAAAACGCTGTAACATCAATACATGCAGATTTTATCACATTTGAACCATCCTATGATCTCAATTTAAACTACACATATAGAAACACAACCCAAAGTAAATAACACAACAATTTCCAAATCATTTTCAAATACCACTTCCAACATCAACATCAAGACAAATACTATTCCTAAATTAAGCACATTTTGCTTTCAAAAATAACAAGTTATGTTCAAGACTAGTCCATAAGGTTTATAGTTTCACTTACTCCAATTTAATTCTAAAAACAAGAGTACTTTTATTTAGGCCAATTCCAGCAATCCTCAAAACAACTAACCCATGCCATAATCATGTTAAAATTTTAAAGAACCTCTTGATCATTTAATAAATCATCTAACATGTAAGTAAACACCCTAGCTACAATTTCTCATGATTCAAGAATGTAAAATAAACTAAAACTATCATGTAAAGTCTATTTAATTTACATTACAACTTCAACAAGCATCATACAACTTCTAAACACTCAATTTAAACAACAATTTAGTTGATTCAAGAAGATCACAACAATTTCCCCTCTTTCACCACTTAGGGTTTTGCCCTAAAGCATCAAGAAAAGGGATTAATGATGTCTCATTTCTTCTTAGTCATCAACCAACAACAAACAACAACACAATCAACAATTAATTAACATTAAAACAACAAATTAGATCAACACCAAGGAGGGGGTGTTGGGCGCTGTGTTAGGAGCTTGAATGAGGGTGAGAACATTCTGATTTCATGCTCATTTAATTGGTTAGAAACATAGGTAATGATATAGGGAGAATAACCTAACATTTTGACAAGGTTTGGAAACAAAAATCAAGTTCAAAAGGGGAGGGGGCTGTCGCGATTAAAACAGAACCAAGGGGAAAGAAAAATTGATTTTTCCTTACTTGGATGGTGTAGATGATGAAGCAATAGATAGAGGAGATGATCTAGAGCAACTTTGGTGAAGAACACTTGCTCAAAAACTCAAAGGATGAAGAGGAATCATCAATGGAAGCTGGAAACCCATGGAAGAAGGAAAGAAAAATGGAGAGAGCAAGAGAGGTGGGGATGTCACGCCAAATGGTGGAGAAGAGGAAGAACTGTGTTGAGGAGAAGATTTGAAGTATCTTTGATGAAGAAATGTTGCTCAAAAACCCAAAGGATGTGAAGTTGTCTTCAATGGCACTTGTAAACTCATGGAGAAGAAAAGGGAAATGTTGAAGAGGGTTTGGGAAGGGGGTCTCGTGAGGCAGCTGCTGGTGGGGGGTTTTTACCCTTCACTTGGCTTAAATAACTAACAACTAAGATTAGTAATAATAAAAATAATTTAAGTAATAGTTTTAAAATAAAAACTACACATCAAATGACACAAAAATCACTTTTAGAGATGTCAATCCCATCACTCATTCTACCCATCTAATCTCACTTCTCTCAAGGTTACCCTCTAATCTAAAGTTTTAAGATTTAGAAACACGGCAACGAGAAACCAAAACCGAGTAGTTTCTCATTGGAAAAATCCTGGAAAATTAACTCATGAGGAATTAATTCTCCGCGTGATAATATTATATCATAAATAATAAAAACATCACAATCACTTAAAAACACTCAAAATAAGTTACGATTCGATTTTCATCGAAATCGGGACTCATTTTAAATTTTATCTCATGGCGAGAATCGCCAAAGCGATTTGAAACGCGATTTAAATTTCAATAGAATATTTCGACAACATTCAAACCATAAATTAATATTAAAATATTAATTCTCATTTATTTTAGCTCTTGATTTAATTAAATCACTTTCTTAGGGAGCAAGTAATTGCTTTAATAAAGCATAATTACAACAAAATATACTAATTAACACTAAATAACGTTCGTAAAAATACGAGTGTTACAGTCTCGGCACGAGGTCGATCAGGGTGCTTGTGCAAGCGCACAAGGCTTTATCACGAGCTCGTGCACGCGGTCTCCTTAGCTCGACATGCGACCTCCTCAGCTCGGCATACGACCTCAGCACGCGACCTCATCAGCTCGTGTACGCGGTCTCGGCACGAAGTCGATCTCTTCATCAGGTGTTACACTTAGGCAACATCTTGTAACACTCAAGATTCATAGTGAATTTTTAGTTCTTCCTCTGCCCATGGATGTAGCTAACACACTGTTAGTGAACTACGTTATTTTTTTGTGTTATCTTCTTCTCTCTTCCTTTCTTTTGTATTGTTGGGAAAATCGCACTCAAACTCACAAGAACACACAGAGAAAGAGATAGAGAAAACAACACAAGCATATACGTGGTTCACCCTCAGTGTGAGGATTACATCCACGGGCAGGAGAAGAAAGATATTCACTATGAATTCAGATTACAAGAGTATGTTACTCAATTGCTTATCATCCTCTATATATAACAAATAGAGGAAGCAATTCTGTTACTTCACCAGAACAACAAATAACAGAAAGTAACTGAACTAAACTAAGGCTCATAAACGAAGCCCAACAGCGGAAGTGAGATCGACGCCCATCAACCAGACGCTGGTATGCAAAGGAGAGACCAGGCATTTGGTATGCAGAAGAGACCAGAGGCTGGTAGACCAGAAGAGACCAGGTAGTGGTAGACGAGAAGAGACCAGGTGGTAGACGGAAGGCTGTAATGGAAGCGATGGTTTAAGCCCAAAACCAACAAATCTCCACCTTGGGGTCAAACCACTATAAAAAACATTTAGCAAATTCTCATCTTCCCTTGAACTGCCATTCAAAACTGTTATTTCCAGCTATCAACATTGAGCATGTCCAAACAATGCATGAACTTGCTCTTGGGAACCGGTTTGGTCATGATATCGGCTGGATTATCCTTAGTATCAACCTTGAGCACCTTGATTCTGTTTTCAGTCCAAATGAAGTGATACCTAACATCTATGTGTTTGGTTCTCTCATGGTGCACTTGATCTTTTGCCAAACAAATGGCACTTAAGCTGTCACAAAATATGATGGCTTTATCTTGTGGAAAGCCTAAGTCACTGATAAGTCCTTTAAGCCAAATGCCTTCTTTGTCGCCTCTGTCGGGCCATGTACTGCTTACGTGGTTGATAACGCCATCAGGTCGTGCAATGTAGCTTTCCAACTTACTAAACACTTGCCAACCGTAAAGCATAACCAAGAATGGACCTTCTACCATCAAGATCCCCAAAGATAGTCGAATCGAGAAACCAAGAAGAGAACAAGTAGAATCATTCCCATACACAAGACCAACATCACTTGTTCCTTTGAGATATCTGAAAACTCTCTTGACAGCAATCCAGTGTTGCTTCCCTGGCCTGCTCATGTATCTGCTTATGACACTTACAACTTGTGCAAGATCGGGTCTAGTGCAAACCATGGCATACATGATGCTGCCAACTGCACTAGCATATGGGACTCTCTCCATGTAGTCCCTTTCAGCTTCTGACTGAGTCTCAAACACTTCACTGATTCTGATGGTTGCAGTAAGTGGAGTGGTAACAGGTTTTGCAGTAGTCATGCCAAATCTGTTTAACACTTTCTGAATGTAAGACTTCTGACACAAGAAAAGCTTCTTCTTATCTCTGTCCCTGTAGATTTCCATTCCCAAAATCCTCTCTGCAGCACCAAGGTCTTTCATGTCGAATTCAGAACTGAGAAGAGACTTGAGCTTATTAATATCAGTCATGTTTTGAGATGCAATGAGCATGTCATCAACATAGAGCAATAGGTAGACATAGGAATCATTTTTCAGTTTACTGAGGTACACACATGAATCATAAGGACTTCTTTTGAATCCATGGTGAATCATAAACTGATCAAATCTCCTATACCATTGCCTTGGAGATTGCTTCAAGCCATACAATGATTTCTTCAACTTGCAAACTAATTTCTCCTTTCCTTGTTCTACAAAGCCCTCTGGTTGCTTCATGTAGATGTCTTCCTCTAAATCCCCATGTAGAAAAGCTGTTTTTACATCAAGTTGTTGTAATTCCAAGTCCATATTAGTTACTAAGGCAAGGAGAACCCGAATGGAAGTGTGTCTTACAACCGAGAGAAAATTTCATTGTAGTCCACACCTTCCTTTTGGCTAAAACCTTTTGCAACTAATCGGCCTTGAATTTGATTCCATCTACTTTGGAGATTCCAGGTTTCTTCTTAAAAATCCACTTGCTTCCCACCACTTTACGCCTTCGCAACTTCACAAGCTCGCCATGTATTGTTTTTGTGCAGAGATCGCATTTCATCATGCATGGTGTGAGCCATTTTTTCGCTTCGAACAAGTAATAGCCTCCTGGAAATTTGTCGACTCTTGTGCATCAACATCTTCAAAGAACTTGAAATGCATATGAGAGCATATCTTCATAACCATACCTCTCTGGAGCCTTTCTATTCCTTTGAGACTTTCTTCGATGCCTCAGATCTGCTTCTGCTTCGCTTCTGCGCAGGAATTTGCAATTCTGTGACATATTACGATTGATGCCTTGACTACCCGATTCGCTTGATCGCTGCCTTTCTCACCGATCATTCTCGCCTTCAATTTCTCCAAACTCCACACGCTTATAGGTTTTGTCACGACTTGGTGATTGTGCAATTTCAGCTTTGTTATGCAAAGAGAGACCTCTCATCAAAGTTTACATCTCTACTCAAAATCACCCTTTTCTCAGTTGTGACCAAATCCTATATCCCTTGACACCTCACCATATCCAACAAAAATTCCTTTCTAGCTCTAGGTTCAAGTTTGCCCTCACTAACATGGTAATAAGCGGTGACAACCAAAACTTTAAGCCTAGAATAATCAAAGCAGTTTGGAAGACCATACCTCAATTGGAGTTTTATTGTCAATGGGTGAGGAGGAGACCTGTTGACAATGTAGCATCTTTGTAGCAAATGACTTCAGCCAGAAATGTTTCTTCAACCTGAATTGGATAGCATACATCTAGCCTTATCCAATAAGGTCCTGTTCATTCTCTCTCGCTATGCCATTCTGTTGAGGTGTGTTCCTCATCAGATATTGCCTTGCAATACCTTCAAATTGCGCGTAATTTATTGAACTCTTGAACAAAACTTTAAACCATTATCGGTTCTTAGTCTTTTAATCTTTCTTCCCACTTGATTTTCTATCAAAGTTTTCCAATTCTTGAAACATTGGAAAGCCTCAGACTTGTGTTTCATCATATAAACCCAAGTCATGCGAGTAGTCATCAATAATGGAAAGAAAGTACCTAGCTCCACCTATAGATGGAACCTTTGATGGACCCCAACAATCTGAGTGTATGCTGTCCAGAGTAGCCATGGTTGTGTGTGAAGCCTTCTGAAATTTGGGTCTGGGATGCTTACCAAAAACACAATGTTCACAAAATTCCAATGCTCCTCCTTTCTCGACCTTGTAATGACCTTGATCAACGAGAACTTTCAGCCCTTTTTCATTCATGTGCCCTAATCTCATGTGCCACAGAAGCGTGTCGAGTTTACTTTTACGCCACGAAGCTTATTCGCATTAATCAGAGTTGTCCCTTGAAAAATGTATAGATTTCTGTGTTTTGAGCCCTGTAACACCACAGTCCCTTTCCTGTTTCTGATCTGCATAATTCCTCCTTGAACACTGCATATGAAGCCCTTTGAATCCAAAGCACCGACAGAGATGAGGTTTCTTTTTAATCCAGGAACATGCTTGACATTGGTTAAGGTTCTAATCACATCATCATGCATTTTGATTTGAATAGAACCTATACCAATTGTCTTGCACGGTTCATTGTTTCCCATGAGCACATTTCCTCCAAGCTTCTCATCATAGGTCACAAACCAATCTTTGTGAGGACACATATGATGAGAACATCTCGAAGTCTAGCACCCACTGCTCGGAGAGTTTGATCATCATTAATAAAGTGAGAGCATACTCGTAATCCGACGAAAGCGCCTTCTTGAGCAGAGAGCGAATGCATTCCTTCTTCTTCTTCTTAGGATCTTTCTTCCAATGTCCAGGTTCTTTGCAATAGTTGCATATATCTTTTGGATTAACCTTTCCTTTGGAATTCTTCCTTTCCCTTCTTCTTGTTTTGATTGTTTCTTTGAATTTCTTTGAGTTCTTGACAAAGCGGACTGAGGCGTAATCATCACTGCTCCAGATGCCTTCAATCGAAGCTCTTTAGAATACAAGCTTGTCTTGACTTCTTCTAGAGTGATGCTCTCTTTACCAACACTAATAGAACTTACAAAGTTTTCATAAGATGGTGGCAAAGAAGCTAAAAGAACCATGGCAATGTCTTCATCCTCCATCTTGACATCAATGTCCCGCAATTCAAGCGATTGAATTCAATTCATCAAGATGCTCTTTCGCTTTGACCGCTTCTTTCATTTGAAGACTGAATAACCTCCTCTTAAGCAACAACTTGTTGCTCAAAGATTTGGTCATGTATAGGTTCTCCACCTGAGCCATAACTTGGCAGATCCTCTTCAAAGAACTTCATAGAGGACTTCATCTGACAGGATAGGAGAATCAACGAGTGAGCTTTCTCCTCATGTTGTGTTGACGAATCTTTGGCGACCTTTCCAGCTTTGGCAGATAGAGGGCCCAAACCCCTTGTTCTTTGAGAAGTGCACGCATCTTAATGCGCCAGAGATTGAAACTGTTCCTCCCATTAAACTTCTCGATCTTGATTGTGTTTGACATCTTTCTTGGACAGACGGTGGAGTAACTCCACTGTAGAAACAAAAGGGAGAAGAAAGAAAGAACTGGGAGTGATGCCCTGCACCGAGAAGCACCACCAACTGAACAAACACTGAGTCACAAGATTAACAGAATGCAATGTGGATCTTGAACATCCACCGAGAGCGCAGCGGAAGACGGACAGGGAGGCTTGGATCGAGTCTCGCTCTTGATACCAGTTTGTTGGGAAAATCGCACTCAAACTCACAAGAACACACAGAGAAAGAGATAGAGAAAACAACACAAGCATATACGTGGTTCACCCTCAGTGTGAGGATTACATCCACGGGCAGGAGAAGAAAGATATTCACTATGAATTCAGATTACAAGAGTATGTTACTCAATTGCTTATCATCCTCTATATATAACAAATAGAGGAAGCAATTTCACATTTCACCGTAACAACAAATAACGTAAAGTAATCGAACTAAACTAAGGCTCATAAGCGAAGCCCAAGCGGCGGAAGTGAGATCGGCGCCCATCAACCGGTATTTGGTATGCAAAGGAGAGACCAGGTATTTGGTATCACGAGAAGAGACCAGGCATTGGTAGACCGAGAAGAGACCAGGTATTTGGTAGACCAGAAGAGACCAGATGCTGGTAGACCAGAAGCTGTAATGGAGCAGTGGTTTAAGCCCAAAACCAACATGTATATTTTGCTATTCGGGTTTCCTTGATTTGATTGGTTTCTTCCTAACAAATTGGTATCATAGAGCTTAGTTTCTGATCACCTCAGTTCTATTTTGTTTGTGGATTGTCATTGATCCATTTCTAGTCTCATATCTTCGATCTCTGTTCCTTCTTGATCCTGCATTGCAGTATTTTTTCTGTGGTTCTCTCCAATCTATTTTTACTGCAATTCTGTTCCGCATTCTCTTCAAGAAAGATGACAAATTCGATCAAGATTGAGAAATTTACTGGAAAGATTAGTTTCAATCTATGGCGCATCATGATGCGGGCATTACTCAAGGAACAAGGAGCATGGGCTCCTTTATCGGGCACTATAGGAAAGGGTGCTAAGGATTTGGCTGATTAACAAGAAGAGAAGGCACATTCTCTCATTCTTTTTTCCTTGGCTGATGATGTTTTGTATGAAGTCTCTCAAGAAGATACTGCTGCTGCTCTCTGGTTGAAATTAGAAAAGTTATACATGACCAAGTCTCTAAGCCACAAGCTAATGCTCAAGAAGAGGTTGTATGGTCTTCAAATGAAAGAAGGTACCACACTTAAATCACATCTTGATAATCTGAATTCTATTATGCTTGAATTGCGTGATAGTGATGTTATTGTGGATGATGAAGATCTTGCCATAATTTTATTAATTTATTTGCCTCCATCATATGAGAATTTTGTCAATTCCATTACTATTGGTAAAGAAAGTATTACTTTGGAAGAAGTCAAGGCTAGCCTATTCTCTAGAGAATTGAGAATTAAGGCTGCTGCGCCCCTTGATGAAACTGCATCTAGTGTAGTTGTCTCAAGTCCTCCCAAGCCAGTAAACAAGCCAAAGGGTAAGGGTAAAGGGAAGAAAAAGGGAAACAGCAGTGTGAATCCAAAGGATATCTACAATTACTGCAAGGAACCGGGTCATTGGAAGAAAGACCATCCCAAGAAGAAAAAAAAGGAGTCAGTTGCAGCCACAGTTCAGGGAGATTGTTCTTCAGATTCTGATTGTGCTCTTATAATGGTAGATTTGTATCAAGATTTTGATCAGTGGGTTTTAGATTTGGGTTGTTCTCATCATATGAGTTCCAATAGGGACCGGTTCGTGACATATGAAGAAAGGGATGTTGGTAATGTTCTCATGGGAAATAATGTGCCCTGCAAAACTATTGGTACAGGATTTATTCACATCAAAATGCATGATGGTGTGGTTAGATCTTGACCAATGTTAGGCATGTCCCTCAACTCAAAAGGAATCTCATTTCTGTAGGTGCTCTTGATTCAAAGGGTTATACTTGTTCTGTTGAAGGTGGAGTTATGAAAATCAAGAAGAATGACAAACTTGTAGTTATGCAGGCAACTAAACAGAAGAATCTGTATATACTGCAAGGCTCCACTATCACGGGTATTGTTTCTACAGTGTGCACTTCAGAAGGTAATTCTGCAGATCAGAATAGTCTATGGCATATGAGGTTGGGTCACATGGGTGAGAAGGGAATGAAAATTCTGAACAAGCAGGGGCTGATTGGAAGACAGAAGCTGGATTCTCTGAAATTCTGTGAGCATTATGTGTACGGCAAGCAACGCAGGTTGAAATTCTCCTGGGCAGAACACACCACCAAAGCCACTATTGATTACATCCATTCTAATTGTTGGGGCCCCTCTAAGGTCCTATCTTTGGATGGAGCAAGGTACTTCCTGTCTATCATAGATGATTACTCAAGAATGACATGGGTTTTCATGATGAAGCACAAATTAGAAGCATTCAGTCAGTTCAAGCAGTGGAAGATTCTGATTGAAAATCGGGTTGGAAGAAAGGTTAAGAGGCTCAGAACAGATAATGGTTTAGAATTTTGCTCGAAAGAATTCGAACAATTCTGCATTGATGAAGGGATTGCTAGGCAATACACAGTTTGGAACACTCCACGGCAGAATGGCATAGCTGAAAGGATGAACAGAACTTTGTTGGATAAGGCTAGGTGCATGCTATCCAATGCTGCACTTGGCATTTTTTTTGGGCTGAAGCTGTGAGCACATCTTGCTGTTTCATCAATAGATCACCTAATTCTGTTCTTGACTACAAAACACCCTTTGAGGTTTGGAAATCTAAACCTGCTGATTACTCCAAGCTCAAGGTCTTTGGCTGCCCTGCATACTACCATGTGAATGAGGGCAAGTTAGAGCCTAGAGGTAGGAAATATGTCTTTGTAGGTTATGGTGATGGTGTGAAGGGATTCAGAATGTGGTCTCCAAATGAAAGGAAAGTCATTATGAGTAGAGATGTCACTTTTGATGAGGCCTCTCTACTGCTCAATGATTCTGTCTCCACTGAACAAGGTGCAGAATCCAGTGCTCATGCACCAGGTGCCATGGCACCGGATCTGACACCAGCTGAAACTGAGTCACTTATTATTGATCAAGAACAGAATACTAAAACTGTGATTGAATCCATTCCTCTAAGTCAAGCTGAATCAGAAACCAGGAGATCTCAAAGAGCTATCAATCCTCCTGTTAAATATGGCTTTAAGGATATGAATTCCTATGCTCTTCAGGCTACTGAAGAGATAGATTCTGCTGAACCATCCAGTTACATTGAAGCTATTTCCTATCCAGATGCAAACAACTGGGTCACTGCTATGAATGAAGAAATGGAATCATTGCAGAAGAATGGGACTTGGCAGCTAGTCACTCTACCTAAGGGAAGGAAAGTGGTTGGTTGCAAGTGGATATATAAGAAAAAACCTGGGATTTCTGTGAAGGATGGCATCAAATATAAGGCATGGTTAGTGGCTAAGGGTTTTAGCCAAAAAGAGGGTGTGGACTACAATGAGATCTTCTCTCCTGTAGTTAGACACACTTCCATTCGAGTCCTTCTTGCTCTTGTGACAAATCTTGACATAGAACTTGAGCAACTTGATGTGAAGAGTGCCTTTCTCCATGGTGAATTGGAAGATGAGATATTCATGAAACAACCAGAAGGTTTTGAAGATCAAGACAAGAAGGAAGCACTGTGCAAGCTGAAGAGGTCTCTCTATGGGTTAAAACAGTCTCCTAGACAGTGGTACAAGAGGTTTGATCAATTCATGATCAATCAGGGTTTCAAGAGGAGCTTATATGACTCATGTGTCTACATGAGTAAGGTGAAGCATGATATTTACATTTATCTACTTCTTTATGTAGATGACATGTTGATAGCATCTCTAAGTATGAAAGGAATTTAGGATTTGAAATCCATTTTAAATTCTGAGTTTGATATGAAGGACCTAGGGGCTGCCAAGAAGATCTTAGGCACGGAAATCTACAGGGACAAAAGCAAGAAGAAGTTTATCCTATGCCAAAGGAGTTATATTTAGAAAATCTTAAACCGATTTGGCATGAATACTGCTAAACCAGTAAGCACACCACTGGTTTCCAGCATCAGAATTTCTGAAGTCTCTGCACAGCAATCTGAATCTGAGAAGGAACATATGGCCAAAGTTCCTTATGCTAGTGCTATGGGGAGCCTTATGTATGCAATGGTTTGTTCTAGGCCAGATTTGGCACAAGTTGTGAGTGTTGTCAGCATGTATATGGCTAGGCCAGGGAAGGATCATTGGCAGGCAGTGAAGAGGGTTTTCAGGTACCTCAAAGGCACCATTGATATTCACTACAAGAAAACTCGGGATTACTGACGGCCAAAAGCCGTCGGTAATCTCAAAAAACCGTCGGTAATGTGTTTTTTCGACGGATTACCGACGGCCACCAACCCGTCGGTAAAACGGGTGTCGCAAATCCCTACCGACGGGCTTTTTTTTTACCGTCGGTATTACCGACGGGTTGTACCGTCGGTAGAAGTCCGTCGGAAAACGTCGGTAAAGCCAAAAAAAATTTCCCGACAGTTCAGCCCTTTGGTAAAGCCGAATTTATTTTTTTATATTTAATTTAATTAATTAATTTAATTTATTAAATTATTAAATTTATTAAATTAATTAATTAAATTATTAACTATTAAATTAATTAATTAATTTATTTATTAAAAATAATTTATTCCCATATTAAAAAATGTTTATTTATTAAATTAATTAACTATTACTAGTAATTTAATTTAATTTAATTAAATAATTTAATTTAATTTAATTGATTACTTTTAATTATTAATTTATTCCCATATTTAAAAATGCGATAACGTAAACTAAAAAATAAATTAAAAAAAGAAACGTAATAAATAAAATAAAAAAATCCGACAAAAAAAGATCAGTAACTAAAAAGATATCCGGAAATATGAAAAAATATAAGTACAAATAGAACTAATAGTCCTGGTAGTCCTGATCATGATCGAGATGCTCTACACCATCTGCATCATCGACATGATCATCAGTACTAGGAGGTGGAGGCCGTAGAGGAGGTTGCTGGCAAGCTAGCAACTAGTACATCTGCTCCTGTCGCGCCAGCACCTGAGCCAAAATGGCACTCGTCCAGTGGGACTCCTCCTGCTGCTCAGCCACGACCCGCTGCTGCTCGGCCACGACCCGCTTCAGCTTGGCTATATCCTGCTCATCCGCGGCAGAGCGACTAGTGGCAGCACCACTACTTGACGACTCTCTGATGTGGAGGCGACCCCCTTTCTTGTAGTTGCTAACAAGGTCGCTAGCACATTATAGGCGACTCTTATTCTTACCGCCAACAACATTTGCCCATACCCTGAGCGGTGCAGATGGATCATCAGGGCTCTGAGAGGGGGAACATGATGATGTCTGAGACATCATCTGAGACATCCTCGCCTCAAACTCTTCTTGTCAAACATAAACAAATAAGTCAATTTTTTTGTAATAAAACAATATAAACATTATTAAAAAACTATTCATTATATTTTTATAATTACCTGGGTCGCCTCGACCGCTCATCGATGAAATCATTGGTACTCCTCATAATATGAGTTGCACGATGGAGCTCGTGCAACTGTACCTCTCTACCCAACCGCTTCGACTGTAATTATTTAATAAAAAAACCTTAACTAAATAATAAATAGTAACTAACAACAACAATAACAACAACAACAACAACAATAATAATATAAAACGTACAAGTCGAGCTGCGTGCTGCGCCTGACTGACCGAACCTCCGGTGTGCAAGCTCCCACCCTTCTCAGAGGCTCTATTCTTCTTCACCTTCTCGCTTAACGCCTTGAACTCAGGGGAGTTCCAAAGGCGCTTAAATTGCCGCTGCACTGCATCCCCTATCCGATTAAATTTGTCCATTGAGGTGGACATCTCTAAGCATATTAGAGAGGCGATGGGAGGCCTTCATATGGAAGTTCTTCAAAGAAACCCTCTCCTGTATGAATATAATACATTATTATTTGAATTTTATGAAATAAAAAAATAATATACAACAAAATAAAAATTACAACTTACTCCAAAAGATTTAAACATATGATCCCCCGCCTCCTCCTTCAACTTCCCCCAGGTGGGCCAAAACGTGTGGTAATTATCCTCAATTACTACTGTGATAGCCATCGCAGCTGGCTTTGAGGGAAGGAACCTGAACAATAACAAGATGTCAAACAAGATAATATATATATATATATATATATATTAATAACTCGAAAAAAATGTAAATACTTACCCTTTACCAGCTGGCCTGATAGCAACTCGACCATCATGCAGCATCTGAATATCATCAACGACCTCCTGGTCAACCTCCTGCTGCTCATCCTTGTCCTGCTCAACCCCGGTCTGATCAGGTGTGTGGCCCGTACTATACTCATGATCCGACAAATAAGTATCGGGCACCGTCCCAGGCACAAAATGGGGGGAAGAAGCGGCAAGTGTCTGCTGGAACCCCAGGGTGGGGACCATGTAAATGGGAGGCAAATCGGGTGTCGGTCTGCGAAGGTCTTTGATATCGTGTATGTCTTGAACGACGAGGGCGTGTGTAGGGCCGACCACCGGAGCTTGTGTAGGCGTAGATGTATGCGGACGCTGTGTGGATGACAACGTCGCATAGCAAACATCGTCAATCCTAATAATATTCGGCCTCCGACGACGAGGGAGGTCGATGGCAATGCCCAGTGGGTGGTCTGGGGGGTCGGATCCTGGACTTCCTGATGCCATATATGTCTATAGAGCAATTCAACAATAACAGTCATGAAATATTATATTTAAACATAACAATATTAAAAATGAATTCCATAAAAATAATCAAGTTACATCCCTTTATATATCAAAAACAAATTGACCTAACAAATATTCAAGCAATATGTATTCAGTAAATCAATTTATAGTTTGAAACTAATAATTATTTAAATACACTTTATTTGTCTGTGATTAATTTATGCAACAATTATTTACACTAACTATAGACTTCGATCATTCCACCATTACTTAAATTGAGTTAAATCTGGTAAAATATATGAATAGTAACCCAATTTTATGTTTTGATTTTATTTCAGGTTCCAGTACATGGCTCATGACTGGATAAGTTAATGGCTGCAGAACTTTCGATGACATCAGAAAAGGATTACCATGCATATCTAACAATTTACACACTGAAAATTAAAAAAAAACTATTTCAAGCGATGTTTTAAGTTGATTTTACTTAATATTTATGCTACCAATAACTTTTTCAATGTCTTTTTATTATTACAGTCTATACTATGCTGCTAATTATAGTCTCTTTATAATTACACACCGCTAACCTTCGCCGTATCATTTTTAAATTACATACTTTTATATAAAAATTAAAAATATACCCCGTGCATTGCACTGCATATCGTCTAGTAATGTGACAAATTAAAATATATTGTTAGACATTAATTTCTCTAATTGTAAAAAGTTAAACAATTTCATTCTGCCCATTCTGCTTCGGCATCGTCTTCAGATCTTGATGGTTTTGCCACTTTTTCATTTTATTCCTGATCTCCATCTACATCTTCATATGTGATTGGATCGTCACGTAGTCGAGAAATAGGTTTCACTTCATTTACTACGTTGACATGAGACATCTCATCCACTTGATAAGCCACTTCTTCCTGTGGATCATCTGCTTTAACGCGACCCCTTGATTTTGTCTTTATTGCAACACACCAACCTTGTTTGTCCTTTCGAGTTGATGGATAAGGGACATAATACACTTGTCTTACATGTTGTGTCATAATAAACGGATCAAATATTTGGTATCTTCTGCTCATGCATATGTCAACAGTATTATATTTCCAATCCACTCTTGTGCCTCTACTTGAATGATCAAACCAATTACAATAAAATAGCACTATTCTTTTAGTATAGTCTAAAGTATTGTACGCCAGTTCATATATATGTTGAATCACGCCGTAGAAGTCGTCTTCACCTCCATCTGTGGCAACTTTTACGTAAACTCCGCTGTTAACTGTTTTTCCCCCCTCTGTTTTTGACTGGGTTTGAAATTTGTATCCGTTTACGAAAAAAGTGTGCCATTCTTTTACACGTGATTTAGGACCATGAGATAAATTTCTCAAGTGTTCGATTTTAGGCGATTTCGCCTCACTGTACACCTATATATACACCATATGCAAACAAATTATGGTTCCTTTTTTCAAACAATCTTTTGTATTTTCAAACTATAAATAGTTCAAATAGGACTAAAAATACATACCTGGTTCATAAACCACGTTGGGAAATATTCATGAATATAGGCAGAATAGTCTTGTTCGCTTGTGGGCTTAGTTAACAAGAATGCCCTGATCAAGTCATTATCAAACAAATGATCATGAGTAGCTGTGGATAAAAGAAATTGAAAGTGGTCAAAATGATACATACGTAAGGTATGGTGATACTTTGGCACAGTTGATCAACATGTGAACGTGGGCTGACTTCCACTCTTCTCCCGTTAACCAGGAAGTCAGCTCCTTTCCAGGATGACGACCGGGAAGGCAAAATACTGATAAGGCTAGCGGGTGTCTTTCACTTTCAATTTCTATTTCATTCCTATTATTTGTTGGTGTCAGCATGAAGTTTGTAAAATAATGGGAACAGAAATGGATTGTCTCACGGTGTAAGTAAGTTGCACAAATAGATCCTTCAACTCTGGCCTTATTTTTCACTGACCGTTTTGAATCACCCATAAATATACAAAATAACAAGGTTGATGATAAAAATTGATACATTTAACCCTTCAAGTGAATATTTATTTTAAAGAATATTTTATTATATTACCTTTCGAATAGATACATCCATCTGTATTGAATCGGTCCACCAAGCCTAGCTTCATGTGCAAGATGCACTGGGAGATGCTCCATAGAGTCAAAGAAACCAGGGGGAATACCCTCTCTAACTTATAAAGAATGACTGGTATGTTCTGCTCCATCTTTATAAGATCATCCTCTTTCAAGGTTGCAGAACACAAATCTTTAAAAAATTGGCTGAGTTCCGTAAGTGGATTTAAAACATTTGGCGGCAAGGAGCTAAATGCAATAGGAAGTAAACACTCCATGAATACATGAAAATCATGGCTTTTCATCCCAATCATGGTTCCTTTTTTCACATCGACACATCTTGCCAAATTAGAAGAATAACCGTCTGACATTCGAAGTTCTTTTATCGACCGATAGACTGTCCTTGCTTCCTCAGCAGTTAAAGAGTAACAGGCTTTGGGTTTCAGCATTTTCCCATCCGACCAAGTCATCAAATGCAAGTCCTTTTGCCTACTGTAAAGTGGTAAGTCCAGTCTGGCCTTATCGTTGTATTTCGTTCTTCCTCTAACGTTCATCACTGTGAGAAAAACATTGTCAAAAAAGTTCTTCTCAATGTGCATAACATCAAGGTTGTGTCTCAATAAATTATCTTTTCAATATGGCAGATCCCAAAAAATACTTCTTTTAGTCCAATTATGCCATTGTCCATATCCTTCAAATCGATCCAATTCACCATAATCTGTGATTTTTGGCAGATCCATAACTCTGCTCCAAATCTGTTCGGATGTCAACCTTGGGGGCGGGCCATCTAATTCAACTTCCCCCTTCTTGAAGGCGTTCTTATTCCGTCTAAATGGATGATCACCTGGTAAAAACCTGCGATGTGAGTCAAACCAAGAACTCTTCCCCCCAAATTTCAAGGTAAAGGCCTTTGTATGCTCCATGCAATGGGGACATGCCATTTTACCATGAGTACCCCAACCAGACAACAAGCCATATGCAGGAAGTCATTAATGGTCTATATAAAAGCTGCCCTCATTGTAAAGTTCTTCTTTTGTGCAATATCATAAGTCAAAACGCCTTTTGAGATCGTCAATGAGAGGCTGTAAGTAGAAGTCAATACCATCTGTTGGATTATCTGGACCCGGTATAATACAAGTCAAGAACATATAAGGCTTAGACATGCACATTTCGGGAGAAAGATTGTATGGGTAACAATAACTGGCCAGCAAGAATAGGGTTTCGCCGTTGATTGAACATACGGGGCAAAACCATCAGAGCATAAGCCAAGTCGTACATTACGTGAATCTGCTGCAAATTCGGGATACACAAGATTAAAGTGCTTGCAAGCTTCACCATCACATGGGTGGCGCAACATACCTGAAGTGCTTCTATTCTCATAGTGCCACGTCATTTTGTCTGCAGTCTGTGTTAATGCAAACATTCTTTGTAGCCTTGGAATAATTGGCAAATAAAACATTGCCTTCCGTGGAACTGGTTTTTGTCTACCCTTCCCATTATCAGTGTGTGAAATATACCTTGGCTCACCACAAAATTTGCATTCAACCAGTGCGCCATCGTTTTTACCGAATTCATTGTCGTAATATAACATACACCCTCTCACACAACAATCAATCTTTTTAGATTCCAACCCCAACTTGGACACTAAGCTTTTAGCCTCGTAATAACTTTTTGGCAAACTATCTCTGATATGTGACGAGTCCAATATCATATTTGTTACGAGATCCAAGCACACATCTGTAGCACCACAGTTGGACTTAAGAGCTAAAAGCCTCACGCACATTGATAACTTAGAGTCTGCAGACCCTTCAAACAACGACTTATTTGTTTCTAACAAGAGATTATAAAATTTTTGTGCTGTCTCATTTGGAAGTTCATATGTGTCATCATACTGTTGCTCCTCGAATGACACGTTGACCCCCAAGGCATCACAAACCATATCTTGCATCAATTCAATTTGCTCACCGTATCCTGCATCTACGCAACTGCTTGAAGCACCTGTGCAATTATCGCCAACCCCTAAATCAACCCGAGGCAACTCTTCACCATGTCTAGTCCAAATCCAGTAATTAGGCCTAAATCCAATTCCCTACAGGTGATATATGACATCACCTGGGCACTTGATCCTTCTGCAATTGCAATTAAGACACGGACATCTAATCCCTCTATTAATTTCAAAATTTTCATATGCCATTGCGGCTTGGACAAAGTGATTAACCCCATCGCAAAAAGATTGTTTTAAACCCCCTCTCCCCAGATACAACCTATCGTACATCCAATTACGACTCGAAGGGAAAAATTCCATCTTCTACATGTTAAAAAATGACAATTTCAGCAGCACGACGTTCTAATTAAAACCGCTCTCTTTCTTTAAATGGTATGGCCCTATCCCATTCGAGGAAAAACTTTTTCAGAACTCGTATAATAGTCATTCCTTAATTCTCATATCTTATACTTGACAAAATTTCGGCAGCATTTCCCATTGGTCTCTGAGTACACTAAATGATCGCAATTATGAATACCGCGATCAGGTATGCACGCAGAGAACAAAAGGAAATGAATCGAACCGAAATTTCATTAAATATAAAGATACGAGAATTAAGCAATAACTATTATACGAGTAAAGAAAAAGTTTTTTCCCAAACTGTCCGACTTGGACAATTCAAGGTTCAATATACAATGAGCACGTGGTACACTAAAAGAGTCTCAATAATATATTGAATATCAAACGGGAAGCTAAGGCTTTTCTCCGATACTAATAACAATAATCAAACATCCATTTCAACAATAATTAACATAACAATTAGACAAGCAGAAGTGGCATGGGTAGAATTAGAAATTCGACTTAGTCATTTAAAAAGAAACAGTTTGGAAGTTGATATCCTGTTAAAGGATAGAATTAGACAAGCAGAAGTGACAAGGGACAGAAGTACAGAGAGATATGCAAAGCAAATTGCAGCCAAGGATATAATTAGATCTTTTTTTTAAATTTCTCTACTTTCTAATTATGAATAGAGATTAGGTTAAGTAAAACATCTCTTTCCCCTGTTCAACGCTATCTTGAAGCAAATAAGCTTTCACTTCGAATCTTAGCACACACGGTAATGTTCCTAGGCATAAATGTCAAAAGAAAAGAAAAATATCAAAACCAGAAAATTTAAATTATTGGGCTAACATAATTTTTTTATCATTTTTATGGAGAAATTATTTCTATATTGTGGTGACTTTTTCTGGTAAAAAGTATTAGGACAGAGAGGTTCTAACTTCTGGTCTTCATTTTATGTTGCAGGAACTTGGACTGTATGAAGAAGTGAATATCGTGTTAATTCCTAATAAATTATGAAATGTCTTGAGAACAAAAAAGAGATATATTCTGCTAATATGGGGCATGTTATTGTTATGCTTTAATGAAAACTAGTTCTAAATAAATTTTAAATGGTTTTCTTGCATTTATTTCACCTATGTAACAATTGGTTAAATGTTAAATCTTCACTGATTGATCTGAGTATTTTCTTTTCTTAATTATTAGATTAAATTACAGTGATCCCTTGATTCTTAATTATTTTCTTTTCTTAATTGTGTGTGTGTGTGTAAAACCTATGTGCCCTGAAAAACCAAAGTCATTGTTGTGGAATTTTTTAGATGATGTAATGAAGGGGTGTATAAATGAATAGCAAATATAAAGTTTGGTTTAATTAACACAAAAACAATTTAAATCCACACATTTGGAGCTAAATCTACTTTCCTTCTAAACACAAATGTGAACTTTTTACTTGTAGTAGAAATATAGCATCTTCTGCTTCTGATATTTATAAGCACGCTGTTTTACTGCTTTGTTCTATGTTAATATGAGCTATGGCTAATAGACCAGGTCGATTACTGGTGACTCACAGGACGGATACAGCTATCAGTGATCTTGTGTCTGGCCTCTGAAGGTGACAATTAATTGGATAGTGTGCCCCCTCATCTTCAGGAGTTAATCAGTTCCTATCAGTTGAGTCCTTTTATCACAAAAGTGGGTCTTTGTTATTTTCCCTTACAAATAGCATGCATCAAATATTGATTTCTAAACAGTTTTGTGATGAATTTTGACTTTTCTAGTTTGATTATTGTTATTAATAATTATGATGAAGCTACAAAGCTATCTTACATTTATCGTGGAGTGCATGGTTAATTACTTTACTTTTCACTTTCTTGTAAACAATTCCATATCTTACTTTGTGGTACTGAATTAATCATTAGAGCTTAATCTTGAAGCATTGACATTTCTTCTTTATTTTTTTGTCTTCAAAAACTTGCTAACCAAATCACAATTCAAAAGAAACAGCAAACCCTCAACATTGGAAATCAGTAGCTTATATATGAATGGAGTTTTAGTTTTATCATGTGTGTGAAATGTGTATGCAAAGCTCTAGGACCATGTTAGTTAAATGGCCATCCAATATTTTCTTAGGGTCCACTATCAATGAAGACAAAGAAAGATTATTAATTGATCTAAGAGATTATTGTGTGTATTGGCTGCTTCAATGTATTTGTCTTCTTTCTCTTAATAAAATATTTTTATCCAAAGATACAGACAAAAACTTGTACAGCATGCTAGTCTATCTTTTCCATCTTTGTGTTTCTCTCCTTTTTTACTCCTTTGTTTGTTCCTCTGTTTCTGACTGCATCCAAAAGCATTAGAGTCCCCAATCCCCATCACCTTTGACTTAAAAAGGAGATCTGTATTCCTGGATTCTCACTTTCTCTCTCCATTAACCATGTGCAATGTTTATGTACAAAAATACCGGTTGTGTATTCAATAGAATTCCAATGCATGGAAGTTTTCATTCTTTTGCAGTGGCAACTGATACCCATTAAAATTTAACGGAAAATGTGGGAACAGAATTTAGTAATGTCATCAATATATTAATATTTCTGTTATCTATTTATATACGCTTAATGTAGGTGAGACTGTTATTATTATATAGAATGTTAGATAGGTCAGCATCATTTTTGAAAAGAATTTAGAGGTTCTTTAGGTCCCTCTCTTTTTCCTTCTCCGTTTTCTAACTTGCTTGTCTTACCTGTATATTTGTAACACCTTACTTTCATTCGCATAAAGTTAAGATAATTATCATTAGATACAGTAATCCCAAAATAGAATTCAAACTTAAATCCAACATTAAGTCCAAATGCCACAAAACCAGACTTAAATACATAAGTTCATATCGATACAACATCAATACATACTTCTAAGAATTACAACTCCCAGGTGCTACTATAACCTAATACATTGAAACATATCCCGAGAGCACGCAATCACAATCGCCTCTTCTGCACTGTGCATCTGTAAAATAATTAAGTAAAGGAGTGGGGTGAGATAATAATCTCGGTGAATCCTCCTTCGACTCCTCACCATTCACTCATGCAATTTTCTATCACCAAAAATCAATATGACATATTTATGCAATGCATATTCTTACTATGAATTTCTAATTCATCTTTGGTTCGCATTTATGGGTAGTGTTATATGCTTACGTCCATACAACCCCATAAATACGCTTTCGATATGGTGGTTAGACGTCTTAACCGTCCGAGGGCATCCCACACGGCTAACCATATCGATCACCCCATTTTAGAGGCATCTTAGTATCTTTTAGGGAATTAAATCACCACTATATCCTTAAATGCATGCTTTACTCCAAGAATACCATTAGAAGCTACTTCAACTCAACATGCAACTGAATACACTCATGTAAAAGATACATTTCAAGTTCAAAATAGAGCATATATCATAATGAGTCCAAGAAAACACATTAAGACAAGCAATAACTTCCATTAGAGCTCCATGGAGCTCTCAATGGTCAACGTTCATCACAACATCTATAGGGGTACAACAATACCCCCTTAATCAGCCCCAATAACACATGCATAGCTATCAAAAATAAAGACTGTGCATAAATGAGGATTTGGAGAACTTCCTAATATAGGGTTCATGATTTTTCTTCAAAAGGGACCCTAATGTGGGACTTATGGGTGCCCAACACCTAAGAGAAAGAAGAACTCACAACAACTTCCAAGATTCAAGCTTCAAGGTTGATGTTCAGCTCCTTCTTCTTCCTTCTTCCTCTTCTCCTTCAGCTGGCCTTCTAGGGATTCCTCCAATCTTCCCAAATCAAGAGTAAACACTCCCCAACTTGGATTCAAGCTAAGATTGATGGTGAATCTAGCATGAATCCATGTTTTTCCCCTCTAGTTTGTGAACCCTAGGTGTTTGACCCCCTTCTCCTTCTTCTCTTCGTCGCACCCTCTCTCTCTAACTCTCTCTATCCTTCGCGTTCTGTTCTTTTCTGTGAGTTTTTCCGATATCTTTGCGGTGTGAATCGATTCACAAAGACAGTGAATCGATTCACTCGATGTAAAATTGACAGAATCGCGACTTTAAGTGCGAGGAATCGATTCCTGCAGCTTCTCGGTCGATTCACGGAACTGACTTCGTGAATCGATTCATGCCGCGATTCACAGAGGATCGACCTTTGTGAATCGATTCCTCCCGCGATTCATCAAAACCTAATCGAGTCCCAAAGAAACTCCACATTACTGAATCGATTCACAGGGCCTGGGAATCGATTCACCCTGGGCAAAAATTCACCAAACACCATTTTTCACACATTTAACTATAGAAATTAATGAGAATACCGCTTAAGGTTCATCTTTAAGCCATACTAGGCTTATATCCACATACAAATCAAGCTTGGGGATTTTAGGGTGTTACACTACTACCCACCTTTTTAAAAATTTTGTCCTCAAAATTGATAAATTAACATATCTATTGGAAAAGCTGCGGATATTGGCTTTGCATCTCCTCTTCGAGTTCCCAAGTAGCTTCTTCGGGAGTGGATCCTTCCCAGATCACCTTAACCAAAGGGATAGTCTTATTCCTGAGTGCCTTGGAAGCTCGGTCCACTATTTGGGCCGGTTCGGGCTGGTATGTGCAATCAGGTCTAAGTTGTATAGACTCATGGTCTATAGAGTGGAATGGATCTGGAATGTACTTCTTAAGCTGAGACACATGAAAAACATTGTGGAGATTTGACAAGGAAGGAGGCAAGGCAATTTGGTACGCGACAGGACCAACTCGACTGAGGATTTGGAAAGGACCCACATACCGAGGGGTCAACTTTTTGGCCCTAAGAGCTCTACCAACACCTATAGTGGGAGTGACTTTCAGGAATACATGTTCTCCTTCCTCAAATTCAAGGGGTTTAAGCCTACGATCTGCATAACTTTTCTGCCTACTCTGAGCAGTCTTTATCTTCTCCCTAATCATGCGAATCTTATCAGTAGTTTCTTGGACAAGGTCAGGGCCTAACAATTGTTTTTCTCCCACCTCAAACCAACATAGAGGAGTTCTACACTTGCGACCGTAGAGAGCCTCATACGGTGCCATTCCTATGCTAGAGTGATAGCTGTTGTTGTAAGAAAATTCAATTAAGGGCAAATACTTGCTCCAACTACCGCCATCCTCTAAAACACAGGCTCTAAGCATATCCTCTAAGGTTTGAATGGTTCTCTCCGACTGGCCATCTGTCTGAGGATGGTAGGCTGTGCTAAGACTCAATCTCGTCCCTAAGGCTTGATGAAGTGCCTTCCAAAACCGAGAGGTAAACTTTGGATCCCTATCAGAGACAATGTTAGTTGGAACTCCGTGGAGCCTAACAATTTCTCTGATATAGATCTCAGCTAACCGGGCAGTTTTGTAAGTGGACTTTATGGGAAGAAAATGAGCAGATTTGGTTAATCTGTCCACTATGACCCATATAGAGTCATATCCTAACTGAGTGTAGGGTAACCCTCCCACGAAGTCCATTGCTATACTATCCCACTTCTACTCGGAATTTCTAAGGGTTGGAGAAGACTGAAGGCTTTTGGTGTTCTATCTTGGTTTTCGACAAACCAAGCATTGAGCTACAAATTACGCCACATCACTCCTCATGCCTGGCCACCAATACCTCTGCCTAAGGTCTTGATACATCTTGGTGGAACCAGGTGTATCGAGAATCCACTCTTGTGGGCTTCTCCTAGAACTCTTTGCTTAATGGAGTTATCCTTTGGTATGCAGATTCTCCGATGGAACAATAAAGTGCCATCCTTGGCTTTAAAAACCGGCGGTGCTTGCTAGACTGCAGCTCTACATCTAAGCTCTGGGCAAGTCTAATCTGTTCCCTAAAATCACAGGAAATTTCTAATGGTAAAGCATGAGACTGTTCACTGATGGAAAAATTCCAAGGTTAAGGTCCCTAAAGGACTCCAGCAACTCCATTTCTTTGATCATCAGTGAAGACACATGCAAGGACTTCCTACTCAAGGCATCAACGACCACATTCGCTTTGCCCGGATGATACTTCAACTCAAAGTCATAATCTTTTAGGAACTCAACCCACCTTCTCTGTCTCATGTTAAGTTCCTTCTGGCCAAAAAGGTATTTCAAGCTCTTGTGATCACTAAACACTTCGAATTGAGCACCATACAGATAATGCCGCCAAATCTTTAGAGCAAAGACAATGGCTGCAAGCTCTAAGTCATGAGTAGGGTAGTTCTCCTCATGGGGCCTTAACTGCCTAGATGCATAAGCTACAACTTGTCGGTTCTGCATAAGAACACATCATAACCCTTTCTTAGAGGCATCACTATAAACTTCAAATCCCAAAGCGGGGTCAGGGATAATCAAGACCGGGGTAGAAGTCAACCTGGTCTTAAGCTCTGAAAGCTGCTCTCACGGCTCCTAGTCCATACAAAAGGCTCCCCTTTCTGGTCAATCTTGTTAGGGAAGTACCGATTCACGAAAATCCCTTAATGAACCTTCGGTAGTAACCGCTAATCCTTGAAAGCTCCTAACTTCGTGGATCGTGGTTGGTCGCTCCCAACTAAGGACTGCTTCTACTTTACTAGGATCAACCGACACTCCCTTTGAGAAATCACATGACCAAGAAACTTAACTTCATTGAGCCAAAACTCACATTTCTCCTGGGTTTAGCAAAAGGCTTTTCTCCCTGAGGGTACTTAGAACAATCCTAAGGTGTTCCTCATGCTCTCGAGGATCCTTAGAATAAACTAAGATATCGCCTATGAAGACCACTACAAACTTGTCAAGGAAAGGCCTAAAAATTCGGTTCATGTAGTCCATAAATACGGTGGGGCATTGGTTAGACCAAAAGGCATAACCAAGTATTCATAGTGGCGTATCTAGTCCTAAATGCCGTCTTGAACATCCTCTTGCCTTAACTCTAATCTGGTGATAACTGGACCTTAGATCAATCTTAGAGAAAACCGAAGCTCCCTAAGTTGATCTATCAAGTCATCTATCCTAGGCAAGGTACCTATTCTTCACTTGTGATCTTATTGATTTTCCAGAATCAATACATAACCTCATACTCCCATCTTTCTTCTTCACCAAAAGGACAAAGTGCTTCAAGGTGACACACTAGGTCTAATAAGCGCTTAGCAATCAAATCTTCCAACCGTGTCTTTAATTCCCTTAACTCCAAGGGTGACATCCTGTAAGGAGCTATGGAGATTGGTCCCGTTCCGGGAACCAGTTCTATTGAGAACTCCACTTCTCTCTCAGGGGTAAGGTCGCTACCTCGCTAGGAAACACATCTAAGAATTCGTTCACTATAGGGATAGTATCCAGGTCGGGGCTAACCTCTACAGTTGAAGAAAGTAAGATGATATATCCTGCAAGACCTTCCACTAGACAGTAACGCAAGAGAAGATCATAACTCCTGGGAACATGACTTGACTCTTCAATAATAGAGTGCACATTTGGAAACTCAATCGCTTTCTGAAACAATTTAAAACAACTTGATGGGCGGAAAGCCAATCCATACCCAAGATAATGTCCATCCCTACCAGAGGTAGACACATAAGGTTTACTAAAAACATCCTCCCTTGAATTATGAGAGGACAATTCTCACATACTAAGGAAGTGGAAATGCTACCTTCGGCAGGTGTATACACATGCAACGGAATTTGCAATGAGGTAAGACACCACCCTAACCTTTGGACACATGTACAAGAGATAAAGGAATGTGTTGCTCCTAATCAAACAAGACAACTAGGGTTCATCCCGAAAGAAACAAGTACCTTTCATCGATTTTTCGCTCCTTTGCTTTACGGGCATCAAGAGTAAAGACTCTCCCTTGGTTAGGATCACCAGGCTTGGCTCCTTTCCTTAGTGTATTGGGGGCACTCCTAGCCATGTGCCCTGGTTGGTGACAAACATAGCAAACATTCTTGCCCTTCATACACTCTCCGGATGCACCTTCCCACGTTAGAGCATGCATGATAATTAGACTCGGAGGTTTGAGCTGCTTTCCCTTGAAAAGGTTCCTTTGGTCTCACGCTGGCGCTCTTATCTTCCTCCTTCTTTTTGTTCTTATCTTGCCACCTCGTTTGCCTATCTTCATACATCCTCTTCAAGCTTGCTTCACCACGTAGCTCGATGGACTACTCTGGCGAAGTCAGTGGAATCTGGTTGTGAAATCTTTGTTTTGGATGTCCGCCTTAGTCCCCACTTGAATCGCTTGATTTTCCAATTATCGTCAGAGCAAATTGAGCAACGGAGGAGTATCTTACCAACTCTTCAAACTTATTCACATACTCAAACCGTAGATTTTCCTTGCTGCAGCTTGGACTAACTCTCGGTCCATCATATCCTTCACGATGTGGGAAGTACTTCTCAGGAAAATCCTCCAAAGTTCTCCCAAGTTAATGATATCCCTGAGCCACCATATAAGCTCGGGCCCCTTTCCACCGCTTCTCAAAGATCCTCTATAAGTACATGAGTAGCTAGCTCGACCTTTTGTTCCTCGATGCAGTGAACAACCTTAAAACTCTTCTCCACGGCTTCCGACCAATGTTGGGATGCCATGGCTTCGCTCTTCCATTGAAGGTTGGAGGCTTTGTCTTGAGGAACTTGAGGAATTTCGGTCTAATTCCTCCTCTTGCGGGGAGGTTGGGCTTAGTCGCTGTTGTTGTTGTTGTTGGGCCAACTGAGCCGCAAGGTTGTTGGTTGCAATACTCGATTCTCGAATGGCTTGCAATATCCCTCAGAGCCAAGCATTCTCTTGTTCGAGGATTGAGGTACCTCAAAGATTCCTTCTAGGTCTTCCGCGCCTTCCGTAACACGAAGCCATGATTACGCATAGAATGCACCAAGCATTGAGTTGATCGGGCTCAATATCTCTTAGCATAATAAGTAGAAAAACAACAATGCACTCAAGAAATTCACGAAACTATTCCTAGCAACCCCTACAAACGATTAGAATCGAATCGCCTGATACCATAATGTAACACCTTACTTTCATTCGCATAAAGTTAAGATAATTATCATTAGATACAGTAATCCCAAAATAGAATTCAAACTTAAATCCAACATTAAGTCCAAATGCCACAAAACCAGACTTAAATACATAAGTTCATATCGATACAACATCAATACATACTTCTAAGAATTACAACTCCCAGGTGCTACTATAACCTAATACATTGAAACATATCCCGAGAGCACGCAGCTGTCAATCGCCCTTCTGCTGTGCATCTAGAAATAATTAAGTAAAGGAGTGGGGTGAGATAATAATCTCGGTGAATCCTCCTTCGACTCCTCACCATTCACTCATGCAATTTTCTATCACCAAAAATCAATATGCCATATTTATGCAATGCCTATTCTTACTATGCATTTCTAATTCATCTTTGGTTCGCATTTATGGGTAGTGTTATATGCTTACGTCCATACAACCCCATAAATACGCTTTCGATATGGTGGTTAGACGTCTTAACCGTCCGAGGGCGTCCCACACGGCGAACCATATCGATCACCCCATTTTAGAGGCACGTTAGTATCTTTTAGGAATTAAATCACCACTATATCCTTAAATGCATGCTTTACTCCAAGAATACCATTAGAAGCTACTTCAACTCAACATGCAACTGAATACACTCATGTAAAAGATACATTTCAAGTTCAAAATAGAGCATATATCATAATGAGTCCAAGAAAACACATTAAGACAAGAAATAATCTTCCATTAGAGCTCCATGGAGCTCTCAATGGCCACCCCTCATCACAACATCTATAGCGGTACAACAATACCCCCTTAATCAGCCCCAATAACACATGCATAGCTCTCAAAAATAAAGGTTGTGCATAAATGAGGATTTGGAGAACTTCCTAATATAGGGTTCATGATTTTTCTTCAAAGGGACCCTAATGTGGGACTTTTGGGTGCCCAACACCTAAGAGAAAGAAGAACTCACAACAACTTCCAAGATTCAAGCTTCAAGGTTGATGTTTCAGCTCCTTCTTTTTCCTTCTTCCTCTTCTCCTTCAGCTGGCCTTCTAGGGATTCCTCCAATCTTCCCAAATCAAGAGTAAACACTCCCCAACTTGGATTCAAGCTAAGATTGATGGTGAATCTAGCATGAATCCATGTTTTTCCCCCCTAGTTTGTGAACCCTAGGTGTTTGACCCCTTCTCCTTCTTCTCTTCGTCGCACCCTCTCTCTCTATCCTTCGCGTTCTGTTCTTTTTCTGCTGAGTTTTTCTGATATACTGCAGCTGTGAATCGATTCACAGCACAGGTGAATCGATTCACTCAGTGTAAAATTGACAGGAATCGCAGCTTTAAGTGCAGGAATCGATTCCTGCAGTTCTCAGATTCGATTCACAGAGAACTGACTTCTGTGAATCGATTCATGCTGCGATTCACAGAGGATCAGCCTTTGTGAATCGATTCCTCCTGCGATTCACTGAAAACCTAATCGAGTCCCAAAGAAACTCATTACTCAATCGATTCACGGGGCACTGAATCGATTCACCCTGGGCAAAAATTCACCAAACACCATTTTTCACACATTTAACTATAGAAATTAATGAGAATACCGCTTAAGGTTCATCTTTAAGCCATACTAGGCTTATATCCACATACAAATCAAGCTTGGGGATTTTGGGGTGTTACAATATTCATACGAAAAAAGGGATTAGTTTGAAGATGAGCTCCGAGCTTTTCAAGGTGGAAAAGATGGCATCATGCCCTGTGTATGGGAGAACGAAATTTCTAGCTTTCCTCAGGTATTATTTCTAGCTTTCCTTAGGAACAATCAACTACATGTTTAGTTAATAATATCCAAATATTTTTTAATGGTTAGCTATATGAATAGAATAGATCTGTTTCTCTACTTTCTAACATAAAACATACATCAGACAAAATTCCCTCTATGGAGAGAACTATACATCACTTCAACATAATAACTTTTTGGCAGCAAAAAAACACACATTACTTCAAAATTCCCTCAATGGAGAGAACTATGAAGCAAAACAAAGAAATATGTCGGTGTGGGGGTCAACAACCAACCCTTTTCCATCCAATGAGTCAACCGATATTTCGTTAGAGTGCATACCCCGATCGCAGAGTAGTGGTAGAGGCACGAGCGGTGGTGGTGGCTGTGGTGGCGCGGCAGAGTGGAGGAGGTGGCGATCTCAGAGGCCTATGAAACATAGCTTCTTCTGTTAGCAGAAACTAATAAGCTATAAACAAGAATATCAAAAGCACACTAGAATATCAAAACCATCTAAACAATACACCTAATCCTCAAGAAATTGTCTAACCAAATGTAGAATATCCCAAACACAACAGACCAAATAAGTTTAGAGTTTAATGCAGTAATTTCAATACATATACAAACTCAAAATCAAATCCAACAATGCAAAAATTAACTACAAAATCATAAAGAGCTCAGTTTCTCATCAAGAATATCACTAGTCCATTACTACTGATTAAGAAGTCATTCAAAACCTAGCCTTTTTTAATACACAATTAATCCTCTTGACATGTCAACCTAAATTCGTATTCCATTCTACCTACTCCAATACCAACATGACTTAATTCAAATACATATTTATTTTTGGGACATTAAAAAACAAATAAAGTATCACCAAGCAAAAATCACCCATTCATTTAGTTGAAAAAACCACTGACCATGACTATGCAATATAACTGACAATCAGTATACCATATCTAAGCTGACATACTCATTGAATCATAATCAGTATACTAAATCAGATCATTTGGGGACAATCAGTATACCATAAATCAGATAATTTGGGGATAATCAGTATACCATAAATCAGCTCACCTAATTAACAAAAACTTATACTAATTACAGAATATATCTCGATAAATCTTAGATCATACAAACTATAACACGATATTTCCTAGATCATACAGACTATAATTAAAGCACAAAATCACTAACCACAAAATATGTCCAACAAAATGAGAAGTAGCAATGACAACACCGACCTCGACACGGTAACGATCTCACAATGGTCCCGACAGGTCCCTGAAATTTTCACAGCCAATTACAAGTAAATAAAGATTTTTTTCACAGCAAAAATTCAAAATACGGAATAAAAAATTTCAAATTACGTTAGAGAGAAGTGGTGGTGTGGCTTGGCAGTAATGGTGGTGGCAGCTGGTGGTGCGGGGTGGTGGCTTAACAGTAGTGGTGGTGGCTGGCTTGGCAGAGAGACAATGAGGCAATAGTGGTGGTGGCTTGGCAGAGAAAGAAAGAGAGAGTGCGAGAGATAGGGCAGTGCAAGGGGAGGTGGTGTGGTGGAACAGTGCTGAGGTCGAGAGGTGGTGTTGCGCGGCAGTGGAATAGAGGAGAGGAGAGGTGGCGTGGCCACGTAGTGGAGGTGGCGGTCACGGTGGCCTAATCAGTGAGAGAAAGAGAGAGAGGGAGAGAGAGACGTGGTGGAGGACCAGTAACAGAGGGGCAGTAGACGCGTGGTGGTGGCAGAGGCAGACGCGGCAGCGCTACAAGGGGAGATAGAGGAGAGAAGACGAGAGAAACAGTGCAAAAGAGGGGAATGGGGAAGAAGCGTAGTCCTCATGTTGTATCAGGACTTTACCGACAGCTTAATTTAATTTACTGACGGTCTCCACCCGTCGGTAAACTTACTCGGCCTTACCAACGGTCACGTTCAAATACCGACGGTTCAAACCCGTCGATAATCTCAACAGCCAATTGACCGGCGAGCTTACCGACGGCCTAGCCCGTCGGTATTTGAAAACCCGGCGGGAATCTTAAAAATTTGCCAATTTACCGAGGGGCTAAGGCCGTCGGAAAATCCAGAAGCGGGTATACCGATGGCCTAGCCGTCGATAACGATTTACCGACGGCTAAAGCCGTCGAAAATCCCGGTTTTTGTTCGACGGGTCATGACCGTCGGTAATAAGCCATCGATATGTGCGCTATTTCTTGTAGTGGTTAGCCTCATTTATGGATGTGAAATGTCTTGTTCACTTGCTGGTTTTACTGATTCTGATTATGCTGCAGACCTTGATGCTAGAAGGTCTTTATCCGGGTATGCCTTCACTATTGGGGGCTGTTTGGTCAGTTGAAAAGCCACACTTTAACCTACAGTAGCTCTGTCAACAACTGAGACAGAATACATGGCTTTAACTGAGGCTGCTAAGGAGGGAATTTGGCTCAAAGGTCTCATCACAGACCTTGGTTTTCCTCAAGACAAAGTTGTTATCTTTTGTGATAGTCTTACTGTTATATGTTTAGCCAAAGATCAAGTCCACCATGAAAGGACTAAACATATAGATGTGAGGTATCACTTCATCAGAACTGCGAATCAGGTCAGGGTGCAGAAAATTGATACTAAAGACAACCCTGCTGACATGTTTACCAAGCCTGTCCCAAAAAGCAAGTTTATGCATTGCCTAGACTTGCTTAATGTTTCCACTTGGAAGTAACAATGGTGAAATGGCAGTAGAAGGGAAGAACTGAACCAACATATCTTTTCAAGGCTTAGTCCAAGGTGGAGATTTGTAGCTTATGGCCTAAGTCCTTGCTGTTTGGCTTAGTGCTACTTTGGCACTTGGTGCCATGGCACCAATTTCGGCACCAATATCTATTTAGCCTTGTCTATTATGTTAATTGTGATTCTGTTATGTTATTTGTTGTAAATAATAGAATTATTCCTATCTCTCATACTTTGTACAAGTAACACTTATATAAGTGGAGCTTGATTAGGCTTTGTAATCAGATTGAGAGCATTCAATTCTGAGTGTGCAAAATAGAATCAGTTTTTTTTTTTCTGTGAGAAAGAGAGAGATCATAGTTGCTTAGGCAACATCTTGTAACACTTAAGGTTCATAGTGGATTTTCAGTTCTTCCTCTGCCCGTGGATATAGCTGACACACTGTTAGTGAACCACGTTATTTTCTTTGTGTTATCTTCTTCTCTCTTCCTCTCTTTTGTATGTTTTGCTATTCGGGTTTCCTTGATTTGATTGGTTTCTTCCTAACAACATATAAACAGAAAATATCAGTTCTAATTTCCTTTTATTTAGATATGATTTCTCAACATTAATTTTGAACAAAAAAAAATATAAAACACAAAATTGAATGATTTATCTAAATTACAGAAAGATAACTTCAAAATAAGTAACATGAAAAAGAGATAATCAATTATCTATGTTGAACAACAAATTAATCCTATTTGTCAAAAAAAAAACAAATTAATCCTAGAATAAATTATGGTTTCTATCGGTGTAATATTCAAACTTTAAGAAGGAAAAAAATGCATATTGAGTTAACATTTATTATAATTAAACATAAATAATCATGCAAACGCTGGAATGTTGGGAATATTTATACTCCAATGAAATGTTGGAAATTTAAAATTTTAATTATATATAAGAGATAAAATATACAAATTATGAAAAAAATTATAAAAATTAAAATTTAACATTATATAGTTATGATTTTTCTTTTAAATTTTATGATGTACATAGTAAAATAAATCAGTTATTTTTTTTTGACATATAAAATAAATCAGTTATGAAAAGTTATAATATTAAAAGCAATCAAATTTGGATGGTAAAATCATGATGAATAGTGACTGATAATTGATATAATTAATAAATAAAAATATGTAAGTCATTTAAGAGAATATATTAATGATTTACATTTTTTTTACAAATAAAAGAAATAATAGAAGAACTACGACACAAGCCTGGAGACGTCTACAATAGTCCACGTAAAATCATCCTGATGATCCATATTGGCTCTAAAATATATGTGTAAGAATTCGTTTCTCTGTTATTAATGATCTGCACTATAAAATTATTGTTTTACATGAGGTAATAATAGTTGATATAATTAAAACAATAACTAAAAAAATTAAGGTTTAATTACGTTTTTGGTCTCAACTTTCTCAATTTGACGATTTTGATCCCTCTATTTTATTTTTGGCAATTTTGGTCCCCAACATTCTCAATTTGGCTATTTTGATCCCTGTACTTTTTAATTACACTTTTGGTCTCTCAAAATCTTGGATTTTTTGTACTTTTGGTCACAAAAAAATCATGGATTTTGGGAAAGTGGAGGACTAAAAGTGCACAATCCACAATTTTTGGGACAAAAAATGCAATTAAAAAAATATAGGGATCAAAATTGCCAAATTAAGAAAGTTAGGGGACCAAAATCGCAAAAAATAAAATAGAGGGACCTAAATCCCCAAATTGGGAAAGTTAGGGAACCAAAAGTGCAATTAAGCCAAAAATTAAATTGATTTAGGCAAAAAGATTGATGATTCTTATGTTATTATATGACTTAAATAATATTTTGATTGAATGACAATTATCCACATATGATAATTAATTGAGTGATATGCTTTAATTTATTACATTTTCAATTTGAATTTGAATTTAACTTAATTCAAATTTGATTGAATGATAAAAGTCTAGCTATGAGCATTAAGTGATTGATATGCCTTAATTAATGAAATATCGTGAATAAAAAATAAAAAAACAAATTACTTTTTATTTTGGCTGGAAAAGAATGAATGTGGAGATGCCATGTGGCATGAGTCTACGTGACAAAACTCAATTTTTACATAAGTAGATATTGTCTTTTGTTCATTTTTTATTATTTTTGTTATGAACATAAACGATTTTTTGTGGAGTCAACAGAAAAAAGAAATGAATTTTTGTGTTTTTTTAAGTTAATAAATCAACAATGTTTTCACAATTTTCAAAAAAATGGGTACGAATGTTTACATAATTTATTTTTTATTTTCGAGTTTAGATTATATTAAAAAAAACCTTTAAAATGAGTGTATGCCGATGTTCGTCAACTGAGAAATTAAAAATAACATTGTATGCATTTTTTAAATTATTATTTATCGTATAATAACACAAAACAATAAGTAAATGTTTTTTTAAATGAAAAATAAGTAAATGTTTTTATAAAAAAATTAGTTAAAAATAATACTATTGCAACATTAAGATATTATTTTAACTATAAGCGCCACATAATAATTTAATCTTAATTATTTACTGTAAAAAATAATTCTAAATTACATGTAAGCGACATGTAATAGTTTTTATAATTTTGATAGTTGACATATGAATGAAATTTCCTTAAATAGTGTGACACATATGATAGCATTCATTGAGAGTTGATGATTAGGATGACATTTTGAAATGAAATAAATGTATGTTTCATGAGAAGTTAACACTTGGAAGAGCATTCTAAGTGGTTTATTTCTAATTGTATATAATATTGATATTCATATTGATTCTTCTAAAACAAGTGTGCGTGTGTAATCTTGTGTTTTCTTGTTTATTCTTGTTCTAATGCTTTGTATTTTGCTTGATCATGATCAATGATGGAGATGAACACCTAAATCCCCAAATCTTGAAAACCTAGGCGCTAACCTAAGGGAAAAGAGAGATTGTGTGATTTAGAGGTGAATCAATTCAATTAATTGGTGATTCTAGTTTATTTGGTGGTGTTGTTGTTTTGGCTTTTGGTTTTGAACTAGAACTTTGATGGAGTAATTTTTGTTGAAAATCCCTATTCTTGAAATAGGCCTAAATTAATATTGGTGGTGGTTAGGCATTGGTTTTGTGAAAAATGGTTGATTTGTGAAAGGAATGAATTGTGGAATGATGTTGTGTAATTAGTTGGAAGATTTGCAAATTTTTTTTGGGAAGAAAAGGTTGAGGCCGCCAGCCCTTAGGGGTTTGGCAGAAAAATATTTTGTGTTCTTTGGTTCATATTAAGTTGTATTTAAATGTATTTAAGTTTTAGGAAGATTTGGAAATGATTTGATTGAAATTGGACTTGTTTTGGGGTTTTGAGGCTATGAAGCACATAAGGTAAATTGGGTTCCTTGAGACCAAAGAAACCAAGTGGAGCCTTGGCTTAAGTGTTGAGAAAAGAGTGGAAAAAAATGACGATGTTTTATGTCTTAAGTTTTCAAGAAAATGATTTCTTAGTCTTTAAAATTTGATTCTTTAATTAGTTATTAATTTTTCAAGTGTATGTAATTATTTAAAAACTAGTATTTCAAATTATGTTTCTAAGTGAGTGTTGGTTAGGAAGAGGGTTTTAAGTTTTGAGGGCCTAAGGTATTAGGACTAAATCTTTAGATTTGTGCTAAGTTTGTTTCGTGTGTTAGGCGTCGAGTGATCCGAGTTCCTGCGGCGTTTCGGTAAAGCGAAGAAGTGAGAGAACCTTAGGGTTCGAAGTGAGGGTCTTGTATCCCTTCGATTTTTATTTTCTTTAAGCTTATATTTGATTATCTCGTGGGCTTGATTAAAAGTGGTTGGCGACTGCCCCCAACCCCCACACTTGTTTGACTTCCTCTTTGCTAACTCTGCCGAGTTGCAAAGGGACGAACATGATTGATGTTATTGTTTGTTGTGTTGTTGGTTTGTCACGTGTTGATGGATTGTTGTGCGTGGTTGAATTGAAAAGCACCGTGGTGTGTATATGCTTAAAACATGATTAAGATATATACTATGCACTTTATTGGATAATTGATGTTACTGATTATGCCATGATTGATATATCAAATGTGGTGATATGTTCATTGGGGGTGGTTAAAGGCATTGTTGCGTCTTGTCGTGTGGTAACGTCGACCCGTCTATCCAGGGTAGTGGAAATGCCCATGGCCAAAGGAATTCGGGAAGTCGTTAAAATTTTACCATCGCAGGGAAAAGTGTCGGTCTGGTACGTACAGCCCGATATGCCTCTGGCATATGGATTCCAGAATTAAAACTGCACTATCATGTAGTGAGTCAATAGGAACGGGTGCATCCTTATTGATTGTGCTGAATATTATTGTTACGTGTGTTATGTTTGTTGTGGTATATGTTATTTTTGTGTTACCTTTTATTTCGAGAAGTTGACCCTTTCCCATGGTTCCTTCAACCAATGATGGCAACCCAGATGATGGAGAAGACCTTGGTGATCCCGGCGATGGTGACGTCGCTGGACATAGTGTTTGACTTTCTAGACATGGAAACACCTTCGGCGATGGAGTTTAATCCCATCTCCCGTCGAGTTGTATATACTGGGGATGTAGTGCAGACCTTCAGGGTGGACAGACTTGTGTTGAGACATGAGACTTCCAGGAGGACAGTGAGTTTCCCGATCAGGATGACGTAGATCGTGGATGCGTGGCATCGCGCTCAGAGTGATCAGGTGTTACCAGCTTCTTCTTCATCACTAGAGGAGTCATCTGATATTCGTAGGAGGATTACGACTCGTTATGCACCCTTGCCTAGAGGTTCCAGGATCAGAAGGACCGCTCGCAAGAGCGTTGGCATCAGACATTGGACAGCTGGGGCTTCAACCTCACGTACGGTAGCTGCTACCCCAAGTCCTGTGGCAGAGCCTGATGCAGAGTTGACCTCCCCTTTGATTGACAGGACCCCTACTCCTCCAGTGGATCCTTCCCTTGTTTGTGGAGTATGTGGTGAGGTTGATTGCAGCGGAGCGGATTTCATCGAGGAGGTCTTAGTTGAGGAGGACCAGCCCGAGGGAGTACCGGCACCTGTACCTTTTATTGACCTGACTGGCGAGGATGATGATGACCCGATGGATGATGATGATGAGGAGGACCCATCTGAGGGTCTGAGTAGTGACTTCTAGCTGTTGTGGTTTTTCTGTTTGTGTAGATGTTTTGGGTGTCTGAGAGGTCTGTCTGTGTTTATAGATGTGGAGTGGTGACCAGTTAGTCTTTTGGGATAGACTTTTTGTTGTACAGTTGGGTAGACTGGTGGTATACTTTTGGAGTAGTCCCCTGCATGGGTAACTGCCGAGAGTACCCCAGAAGTTTGATCACTCTCGTGAGGGTCCTCATACTTTAGGTGTATTCTCTTTTGGACATTTTCATTACTCTTGTATTATGTTTCGTACTGGTCATGACCCACCTTGGAAATATATATATATATATATATATATATATATATATATATATATATATATATATATATATATATTTCAGTGCATTCTTCTTGTACCTTTAGATTTCATCATGTTTCTAAACGTTGTGGCTACTCTGTGTGTGTTTTGCGAAAGATGTTGTTTTAAAAAAAAAAAGGTACCGTATTTTCCAAAGGACACAAAAGTAATATTTTAAAAGTGCGTCGCATTTAGAGTTAAGTTCTTGTCTGTGGCGTTTCAGAAATGGGGCATTATAATAGTGGTACCAGAGCAGTTCGGTTCTAACCGGACTGTGTGTATAGGGAGCACTAAACTGGTCACCGTGTCGGGTTATTGGTTGTTAAGTGCTTGGTTGTGACGTATGGCTATTGTTTGTTGAGTGAAGTAATTGTGCTTATAATTGTTTGAATTGTTTCTCAAGTGAAACAATGTGTTAGCATATCACTTGATTGTAGGGTTCTGACAGGTTTTTGGACCTTGTAGGAATCTAATGCCACCTCGCAGAGATACTATATCCAAACTTGATAACCCCAACATGGAGAAAGCAATTCAAGCGATGACTGAGATGGCAGCGGTAATGGCTCAATAATTGGCTGCTGCGTCCCAATAAACTGCTGCTATGGTTCAACAGACTGCTGCCATGAACCAACATAATCTGCAGCAACAACAGAGGGCAGAGAGGAATGAAGAGGCTCAAGGGTTAGCTGATTTTCGGAAGCACGATCCACCAAAGTTCTATGGTGAACCGGATCCGGACAAGGCAGATCTGTGGCTTCAGGAGATAGAGAAGATATTTGAAGCACTTCACTGCCCTGAGAATGTCAAGGTGGACTATGTGTCTTATTTACTGCTGGGAGACGCCGAGTACTGGTGGAAGGGCGTCAAACAGATGTTGGCGACTGAGCGCCAGGAGATTAATTGGGAGATCTTCCGCGGAAGGTTTTTGGAGAAGTGTTTTCTAGAGATCGCACGGATGGAGAAGGAGCAAGAATTCCTTCGTCTGTATGAGGGCAACATGACAGTATCGGAGTATGCCGCCAAGTTCGAGTCGCTTTCAAGGTATTTCAGTCCCTTTCGTGATCGGGCGGATCAAAGTTAGCTGAGCGAGAGATTTCAGAGGGGATTGAGATTCGATGTCCAGAAGTCGGTGGTGTCTCTGAGAATTCGGAACTTGCAAGAGCTGATTGATAGATGTGTTAAGGTGGAGGGTATGAGGAAACGCAAGAAAAGGATTGGTACTGGTGGACCCATCCGGCCTTAGAATCAGGGTCAGAGACATGATCAGAAAGGAAAGCAGCAGAAGAAGCCTTACCACCGGCCTCAGGGAAAAAACAAGGGACAGTAGCATCCCATGGCTCAGAACTCAGGTGGTAAGAGTCAGGCTAGGACTGGACTGGTTTGCTACCGTTGCGAAAAACCGGGGCATTATGCCAATGATTGCCTGGAAGAGGAAAATCTATGTTACAACTGCAAACAACCAGGGCATTTCGCGAAGGACTGCACGGCTTCGAAAGTTGAATCAAGCGTGAATACAGCGAAGGCTAAAGGAAAATGTCCAGCCGCCAAGGGAAGAGTTTACTGCATGAATGGTGAAGAGGCAGAGCAGACTGATGATCTTATTCAAGGAGACTGTGAGATCGAGGGTAAATCCTTATCCGTTCTTTTTGATTCCGGCGCAACCCACTCATTTATTTCTTTAGATTGCGTGGACCGTCTGCAATTATTTGTGAATGCCTTACCTTTCAAATTAGTAGTTACTACTCTAGCTGCTAAAACTTTGGTTGCCAACACTGCATGCCTTAATTGTGTGGTGGTTATTCAGGGTAGAAACTTTGTTGTTAATTTGATTTGTTTACCTCTAAAGGGTCTAGAGGTTATCCTCGGGATGGATTGGTTGTCTTACCACCATGCCCTCTTGGACTGTGCCCGCAAGACAGTAGTCTTTCCTGATCTTGGAGTTTCCAATTACCTTTTTGCTAACCACATTGGGGTTTCCTTGAAAGAGGGAACTCAGGAGTACATGTATCTCGCTAGTCTAGAGGCCTTTCCAGAGATTGATTTGACGGATGTTCTAGTGGTGCGTGACTTTCCAGATGTTTTTCCTGAAGATGTACTGAGTTTACTACCAGCGAGGGAAATCGAGTTCTCCATCGATTTGCTTCCAGGAACGAGACCAATTTCGATAGCGCCTTATCGAATGTCTCCAGCAGAGATGAAGGAACTGAACTCTCAGATTGAGCACTTAGAGTTGAAGCAGTTCATACGACCTAGCGTTTCACCGTGGGGAGCTCCAGTGTTGCTGGTAAAGAAGAAAGATGGACAGTCAAGGCTATGTGTGGATTACCGTCAACTCAACAAGGTTACGATCAAGAATCGATATCCGTTGCCGCGTATCGATGACTTAATGGATCAATTGCGAGGAGCTGCAATATTTTCTAAGATAGACTTGAAGTCGGGTACCATCAGATTCGTGTGAAGGAAGAGGATATTCCCAAGACTGCTTTCAGAACTAGATATGGCCACTATGAGTATGTAGTGATGCCTTTTGGAGTGACGAACGCACCATCAGTATTCATGGCTTACATGAATAGGATTTTCCACCCATTCTTGGATCAGTTCGTGGTGGTGTTTATAGACGATATCCCGATCTATTCGCGAAGTAGAGAAGAGCATGAAGAGCATCTACGCCAAGTGTTGCAGATTCTTCGAGAGAAGCAACTCTACGCTAACCTTGTCAAGTGCGAGTTATAGCTTGAAGAGGTGAATATTCTTGGGCATGTGATCACGAAGGACGGGATAGCTGTGGATCCAGCTAAAATTGAAGCCGTGTTAGCATGGGAGTAACCGAAGACTGTGTCCGATATCCGAAGCTTTATTGGATTAGCAGGTTATTATTGGAGATTTATCGAAGGGTTCTCAAAGATCGTAGCGCTGCTTACACGACTCACGAGGAAGGATCAACCTTTTGCTTGGACCGAAGAGTGTGAATCTATTTTCCAAAGGTTGAAGGAGCTTTTGACGACAGCACCTATGTTAGTTTTGCCTCAATCAGAAGAACCTTACAAGGTTTACTGCGATGCTTCACATTAGGGTTTGGGATGCATACTGATGCAATATAGGAAGGTTGTAGCTTATGCTTCGAGACAGCTTAAGATTCACGAGAGGAACTACCCTACGCGTGATCTGGAACTTGCTACAGTGGTGTTTGCGCTGAAGATTTGGAGGCACTATTTGTACGGGAGCACATTTACTGTTTTCAGCGACCACAAGAGCTTGAGGTACTTATTCGACCAGAAGGAACTCAACATGCAACAGCGGAGATGAGCGAAATTTCTGAAGGACTACGACTTCACTTTGGAATATCATCCAGGGAAGACGAATGTTGTAGCAGATGCATTGAGCAGGAAGAGTGTGTTAGCCTCAGCAATGATGATTAAGGAGTTGGAGATGCTGGAGAAGTTTCGAGACTTAAAGCTAAGCATGGAGTTGTCACTAGGAAAGCTGAAGTTTGGGATGCTAGCTATTTCTAGTGGACTTTTGGACGAGATCAGAGATCAGCAGACTAGTGATAAGCTACTGCAAGAGAAAAGAGAGCTGGTAGCATGAGGGAAAGCGACAGAATTTGGGGTTGGAGCAGCCAACATCCTGAGATGCAACAGACGTATTTGTGTACCTAATGTAGCTGAGCTGAGGAAGTTGATTCTTGACGAAGCGCACAAGAGCAGACTGAGTATTCATCCGGGAGTTACTAAGATGTATCAGGATCTGAAGAAGCATTTTTGGTGGCCCGGAATGAAGAAGCAAGTGGCGGACTACGTGGCTTCTTGTTTGACATGTTAGAAAGAAAAGGTGGAACATCAACGACCAGCCGGAATGCTACAGCCACTTGACGTACCAGAATGGAAATGGGATAGTATTTCCATGGACTTCGTTGTGGGTTTGCTAAGGACGCCGAAGAAGCACGACTCGATTTGGGTAATCGTCGACTGATTGACCAAATTTGCTCATTTTCTACCTGTTAGATCGACTTTCAATGTGGAGAAACTAATAGAGATCTACTTAGTAGAGATTGTTCGGCTGCATGGCGTGCCTTCTGCCATCATTTCTGATAGAGATCCGAAGTTCACATCTCATTTCTGGGGAGCACTACAGGAAGCCTTGGGGACCAAGCTCAAGCTTAGTTCAGCGTCCTCAGACCGACGGTCAGACTGAGAGGACGATAAAGGGCATGTATGTTAGACCATAGAGGGAGTTGGGATGACGTTTTGCCGCTAGTGGAATTCACTTACAACAACAGTTACCATGCAAGCATTGGTATGACACCTTATGAAGCGCTGTATGGACGCAAGTGTCAGACGCCTCTTTGTTGGTATAAAGATGGTGAGAGCTCTTTTGTGGGACTATATCTGATTCAACAGACTACTGAGAAGATACGAAAGATTAGAGAAAAGGATGAAAGCGTCTCAGAGTCGACAGAAGAGTTATGCAGACCAAGGTCGTCGACCGCTAGAGTTTGCAGAAGGAGATCATGTATTCCTCCGAGTCACACCTGTTCGGTCAAAATCGCAAGTATACGATCTTGTCAAGTTATAGTATAAAAAATTATCGTCTCCACAGGGAATTGAAATGATTACTACTCTACTTAGATCAATTTGTTATTTAGACAAATGATTCGAGGTGAACTTTAAATAAAGAGTGTATAAAAATTAAGTAGAAAAAAGATTATAAAATATTTAAGAAAGGAATTAGATAATAAAAGCACTAAGGTAATGGGTTCACTAATACTTATATCTGTGTACTTGATTAATTTATAACATGAGTAACAATTCTTACTGATTACCAATCACCTATTTAAAAGCTATTATACCCAATGATCATGCAATATTAACAGTCTTCTTTCTAATTTATTACTCAGTTTGATCATGCAAAGTAATTAAACAGAAAGAGCATGAAGTGTCAATAGATTTATCAATTCAATGACTGATTGAAAATGAACACGCAATCCTTGATCCGACAGAGCATGCAGATTCAATTATTCCCAGAGTTCTGTTAATTAATTCAAGATACGATCGCCGAACAATTAATTAACTGTGTAAAGAGTAGCTAATTCTTTTTAAAATAATATTACCAGGAATAATTTAATCAAAAGGATTTAAACACTCATATTATAAATCATAAAGATATCATAGATAAAGTAAAATATCCCCCGTCACCTCAATGACGAGATTAGTTACTAAACATACTTGAAGATAGCAACAACGTGTTTACAAAAGACATATTTAAAACTGAAACTAGCAGAACTATAAAGTAAGACTAGAAGACTACAGAGAAGAAGATAATTGGGAGAGAATCAATCCCGGGGGACCTTCAAATGTTCTGCTAAGCATTCCTTTTATAGGCAAAAAATTGGGTTCAGCACGGCCTCAGCACGGCCGTGCTCCAAGGCCGTGCTACCTTTACAGCCTGTTTATGCGTCATTGACCTTGTCGACATGATTTTCTGATATTTTTGGTTGAGCACGGCCGTGCTCCATGATGAAGAGGTCGTGCTTTATGTTAGAATCCATCCAATTTGTGACAAAGCTGTAGGAAATTCTCTTAGCTTTCCAACGCCACCAAGAACGCCATAATCCGATATCTACAGCTCCAGATATGATTAAAATACCAACCAGCTATCTAGGGAGCGCGTGGATGCGCGTGAGGCCCGCTCGTGGCTAATTGCTGTTTCAGGTAAGCATGGATATGCTTCATTATATAATGCGAAGGATGTGCTTAACATTCTGGGCCTATTTCAAGCCCAAATTTGTATTTGACCACCATATTGTCTAATTTTTCATTTCTGCACAATTTAGATTAAAAGAGAGTAAATTTCAATTAATAATATTCAATAATTATTCAAATCACATTCTAATATCCTTATAAAAATGATGCAATATTGGTGTTATCAACACCTACAACTGGAGTTAGTCGAGCGATCAAATCCAAAAAGCTTACCCCTAAGTTCATTGGACCCTATCAAATTCTTCGTCGTATAGGGCCAGTTGCATATCAGATAGCATTACCCCCATTCCTATCTAATATTCACGACGTCTTTCACGTCTCGCAGTTGCGAAAGTATGTTTCCGACCCTTCTCACATTATCGAGCCTGATGTGATTCAACTAAAGGACGATTTGTTTTTTTGAAGTATCTCCTGCAAGGATTATCGACAGGAAGGTCAAGCAACTGAGGAACAAAGAGATTCAACTAGTCAAAGTGGTTTGGAACCAGAAGACAGGTGATGCAACTTGGGAACTGGAACAGGAGATGAGAGGACAGTATCCAGAACTCTTTCTTGGTACGTATCTAACCCGTAGTTTCGAGGACGAAACTATTTTTAGTGGGGGAGTATTATAACACCCGTATTTCTTCGCGATGCATTATTTAGCGTTAATATTTTGCCATACTTACTTAGCGAATAAGTAGTTTCTTGTTCGCTAAGTAAGTGATTGAATTAAATCAAGATCAAACTAAATTTGAGAATTAATATTTTATATTAATTCATGGTTCGAATATCGTCGAAAAATTCTAACGAAGTTTCGTCGCGTTTTGAATCATCGGGCAGTTTGGCCGCAGATAAAATTTTAAACGAACTCCGATTTCGATGAAAATCGAATCGTGACTTGTTGTGATTATTTTTGAGTGTTTGAGATTGTTTTTATTATTTATGATAATTTATTATCACGCGGTGAATTAATTTCTCGGTAAAATTAATTTTCGCAAATTTATCGGTAATGCGGTAACTCGACACTGTGTTTTTTTTAGTACTCTTAAGACCCTAGGATTAGAAGGTAATCATGAGAGATGAGAGATTAGATGGGCTAGACTAAGTGATGGGATTAGCATCTTACTTTATTTGAGAGGTGTCACTTTTTGGGTGATTAAAACTTTGTCACTTTTCCTAATTGATTTTTTTTAACCACATGTTTTTACACTTAATAAATTTTTTAACTCCACCCCTTTATTTTGGAGCAGCTGGCCGAACATCCCCCACTCTCTAACCCTCATTTTATTTCATCTTCTTCATTCTGGTGTGAGAAAGTTCAAGAGCTTCCATGGCTTCCATGCTTCACCTTCAAGCTTGAGATCACCTCCAATGTTCAAGCTTTCTTGCTCCTAGTTTCTCCTTCATCTTCCTACCACCTGTTCCCTCATCCAAGTGAGTTTGAAAATCAAATTTTCTCCCCCCTTGTTCAGCCCCAAAACCGTGGGGGTGAGTGTGTGTGTGTGTGTGTGTGTATAATCTTGTGTTTTCTTGTTCTAATGCTTTGTATTTTGCTTGATCATGATCAATAATGGAGATGAGCACCTAAATCCCAAAATCTTGAAACCCTAGGCACTAACCTAAGGGAAAAAGAGGAATTGTGTGATCTTCAGGTAAATCAATTCAATTAATTAGTGATTCTAGTTTATTTGGTGTTGTTGTTGTTGTTTTGGCTTTTGGTTTTGAACTTGAACTTTGATTGAGTAATTTTTGTTGAAAAACTCTATTCTTGAAAGAGGCTTAAATTAAGATTGGTGGTGGTTAGGCATTGGTTTTGTGAAAAATGGTTGATTTGTGAAAGGAATGATGTTGTGTAATTAGTTGGAAGATTTGCAAATTTTTTTAGGGAAGAAAAGGTTGAGGCCGCCAGCACTTAGGGGATTGGCAGAAAAATATTTTGTATTCTTTGGTTCATATTAAGTTGTATTTAAATGTATTTAAGTTTTAGGAAGATTTGGAAATGATTTGAGTGAATTTGGACTTGTTTTGGGGTTTTGAGGCTATGAAGCACATAAGGTAAATTGGGTTCCTTGAGACCCAAGAAACCAAGCAGAGCCTTGGCTTAAGTGTTGAGAAAAGAGTGGAAAAAAATGATGATGTTTTATGTCTTAAGTTTTCAAGAAAATGATTTCTTAGTCTTTAAAATTTGATTCTTTAATTAGTTATTAATTTTTCAAGTGTATGTAATTATTTAAAAACTAGTATTTCAAATTATGTTTCTAAGTGTGAGTGTTGGTTAGGAAGAGGGTTTTAAGTTTTGAGGGCCTAAGGTATTAGGACTAAGTCTTTAGATTTGTGCTAAGTTTGTTCCGTGTGTTAGGCATTGAGTGATCCGAGTTCGTGCGGCGTAGGATTGAGGAGCATGTGGACACGTGACTTGGCATTTCGGTAAGGGCAACTTTTAGATATGTACAGGATTTAATTTTTATTTCGTAAAGCGAAGAAGTCTGAGAACCTCAGGGTTCGAAGTGAGGGTCTTGTACCCCTACGATTTTTATTTTCTTTAAGCTTATATTTGATTATCTCGTGGGCTTGATTAAAAGTGGTTGGCGACTGCCCCCAACCCCCCACACTTGTTTGACTTCCTCTTTGCTAACTCCGCCGAGTTGCAAAGGGACGAACTTGATTGATGTTGTTGTTTGTTGTGTTGTTGGTTTGTCACGTGTTGATGGATTTTTGTGCGTGGTTGAATTGAAAAGCACTGTGGTGTGTATATGCTTAAAACATGATTAAGATATATACTGTGGACTTTATTGGATAATTGATCTTACTGATTATGCCATGATTGATATATCAAATGTGGTGATATGTTCATTGAGGGTGGTTAAAGGCATTGTTGCGTCGTGTCGTGTGGTAACGTCGACCCGTCTATCCAGGGTATTGGAAATGCCCATGGCCAAAGGAATTCGGGAACGTCATTAAAATTTTACCATCGCAGGGAAAAGTGTCGGTCTGGTACGTACAGCCCGATATACCTCTGGCATATGGATTCCGGAATTAAAACTTCACTATCATGTAGTGAGTCAATAGGAACGGGTGCATCCTTATTGATTGTGCTGAATATTATTGTTATGTGTGTTATGTTTGTTGTGGTATATGCTATTTTTGTGTTACCTTTTATTTCGAGAAGTTGACCCTTTCCCGTGGTTCCTTCAACCAATGATGGCAACCCAGACGAAGGAGAAGACCTTGGTGATCCCGGGGATGATGACGTCGCCGGACATAGTGTTTGACTTTCTAGACTTGGAGACACCCTCGGCGATGGAGTTTGATCCCATCTCCTGTCGAGTTGTATATACTGGGGATGTAGTGCAGACCTTCAGGGTGGACGGACTTGTGTTGAGACAGGAGACTTCCAGGAGGATAGTGAGTTTCCTGATCAGGATGACGCAGATCGTGGACGCATGGCATCTCACTCAGAGTGATCAGGTGTTACCAGCTTCTTCTTCGTCACCAGAGGAGTCATCTGATATTCCTAGGAGGATTACGACTCGTTACACACCCTTGCCTAGAGGTGCCAAGATCAGAAGGACCACTCACAAGAGCGTTGGCGTCAGACGTTGGACAGCCGGGGCTTCGACCTCACGTGCGGCAGCTCCTACCCCGAGCCCTGTGGCAGAGCCTGATGCAGAGCCGACCTCCCCTTTGATTGTCAGGACCCCTACTCCTCCAGTGGATCATTCCCCTGTTTGTGGAGTATGTGGTGAGGTTGGTTGTAGCGGAGCGGATTTCATCGAGGAGGTCTTAGTTGAGGAGGACAAGCCTAAGGGAGTACCGGCACCTGTACCTTTTATTGACCTGATTGACAAGGATGATGATGACCCGATGGATGATGATGATGAGGAGGACCCATCTGAGGGTCTGGGTAGTGACTTCTAGCTGATGTGGTTTGTCTGTTTGTGTAGATGTTTTGGGTGTTTGAGAGGTCTGTCTGTGTTTATAGATGTGGAGTGGTGACCAGTTAGTCTTTTGGGATAGACTTTTTGCTGTACAGTTGGGTAGACTGGTGGTATACTTTTGAAGCAGCCCCCTGTGTGGGTAACTGCCGAGAGTACGCCAGGAGTATGATCACTCTCGTGAGGGTCCTCATAGTTTAGGTGTATTCTCTTTTGGACATTTTCATTACTCTTGTATTATATTTGGTACTGGTCATGACCCACCTTATATATATATATATATATATATATTTCAGTGCATTCTTCCTGTACCTTTAGATTTCATCATGTTTCTAAACGCTGTGGCTACTCTGTATGTGTTTTGCGAAAGATGTTTTGAAAAAAAAATGTACCGTATTTTCCAAAGGACACAAGAGTAATATTTTAAAAGTGCGTCGCATTTAGAGTTAAGTTCTTGTCTGTGGCGTTTCAGAAATAGGGCGTTATAGAATCTAACTTCTGGAAAATTGACATGCTCTTGTCTTCACACACCCATCTATTAAGGTTTTAAATAGCGAACGCAATCTTTTATATTATAGAAAATTACGATCAAATACTGTTGATGCGGCTGTGGTCTCAATTACTACAGCCACAAAGACATCAAAAATCTTGACATCGCAGTCGCGAAACATTTTTTGAAGCTTCGCACAACATTGACATATATATATATATATATATATATATATATATATATATATATATATAGCATATCATTTGATAGCACATTCTCATAAAAGGAATAAGTATTGACAAATGAACGATCAATAATTAAAGTAATTAAAACTACTAAATTGTTTATATAAAGTTTTTTGTTCTTTTCTAAGTGTTCGCATAAAAATACTTGAGATCAACGTATTGTTGGAGTTATCATGCATTTTCTTATAGCTAACTAGCTAAGCTATAAGTGTTGTCCAACAGTCAAATTTTTCCCTCAAGAAATTGAAGGGTTTGATTTGAGATTATAGAGAGGGAAGAGAAAAATAAAAAGGATGATAGGGTGGGAAGATATTTATAAGGTGGTATGTTGCTCTACTATAGGTTATGGTTCAGTGAGGTGGTGGAAAATCTTCACAAGGGAGCAATGTGATGCAATAAACAAACTAGTGTGTTACTTCACCTTGCCATTCTTCACTTTTGATTTCACCGCTCACATAGATCCTTTCAAGATTAACTTTTTATTTATCGGTGCAGACACTCTATCAAAGTTCATCATTGTGGCGGTGCTTGCCCTCTGGGCCAAGTGTAGTCGCAGAGGGAGCTTTTGTTCGTCGATAACGAGCTTCTCTTTGTGTACTCTTACCAACGCTCTTGTTGTGGGAGTGCCAATAGTGAAGCCAATGTATGGACAATTGGGTGTGGATCTTGTTGTTCAATCCTCTGTTGTGCAGGCTATTATATGGCTCAATTTGCTTCTCTTTGTGTTGGAGTTGAGAAGAACGGGAACAGAGGGCACTACTACCACTTTCAAACCCAAGCCTAGTAGCATCAGTGATGTCATAGGGGATGGTGATGAAAGGAAATTAGATGTGGAAGCAATTAGTACCGTAGCTGTGGATGTGAATATCCGGGGGGGGTGATATCAGAAGATAGGGGTGGTACTAGTAAGCTTCCTTTCTTCCAGTTGATGAAGCGTGTGCGGCTCAAATTTATAGTGAATCCAAACTCCTATGGTTGTGTCATTGGCATTTCCTGGGCTTTCATATCTAATAGGTATGCTGTTACTTAATTTCATGGCCATTTTGTATTGTATATCAACCTAGCTAGCTTGATTAATTTTTTCACACTGCTTATCATTAATTAACACATACACATGCTTATCTTCGGGGGTCTGTGAACAAAAACCATTTTTGTTAGGAATACGTGTGTGTGTGTAGATGAATTTATGTATGTCACACATACACTTACAAAAAATTGATAGCATACTTTCCCTTATATTTTCAATGTACTATCAAAAGTATGATTTGCTAACATATTCGTTTTCAAAAACAAGTTGGAGTATTTTAACCATCTAATCGCTAATATAATTCCGCTTATTTCTTAAAAAGATGATTTGCTAACTGTTATCACCAGAAAATATCAGCCACAGCCGATGAAAGGAATAGTCGATGCGTGGGATAAGCCGATCAGATTGGTAGCCGAAAAATGGTCCCATTGAACCGAGGTTAGAAAGGAAAATGTTAGAAGTTCAGGGAGCATCGTAAGGTCAGCCGATTATTAAATAGTTTAGCCGATGTGGATAAAGGAAATATCCGATTATTATGGTCTCATCGGCTGAGCTATGGTTGATTAATATAGAGCTTTGAAGCTCGACCAAGGGTTAAGTATGAAAAGTCATGGATTTTGGCGCCAAAATGATTAAAACTAGCCCTTGAAGGTCTTCAACGGATTTAGCACGTGATAAATCGTTTGCCCAGCTGATGGGAGAGCGGTTAACCCACGATACGCATAAGGAAACAGTTGAGGGACACCCACGACCGCTCGTTGTCAGCCATGAACGTACAGGACGCATATTGGCCGATAGGGGGCGGTTACATTTTTGTTTTTTTTTCTTTTGTATATATATACCTTCGCTGAGAAATGTAAGACAGACCGAATCAATCAAACAACTATTTCTTTTGCAATTTATCAGCTTTTTACAGCATTTATCTTAGCCGATTCCATGTATCTTAGTCTTAGCCTTAGCATAGCGTAGATTCACCACACTTAACGCTTTCTGGAACAGTTGGGGAACCCATAATCGAGAATCAGAGTTCCGTTCTCGGTGTAATCGCTTAAACAGGAATCAATTTGTCGGCTGGATGTTAGCCGAATCCCTTGGCTGATTTGTTCACGCAAACAAATTTGACACGCCTAGTGGGTCCATAGGTGAATCGAAGGACAAGTTTGATTCTCCAGGGCAGGATCACGCTTGCCGTATGAACCTGAGGTCCGATAACAAACTCAACAACAACATGGAGTCGAGTTCACATCCCAAGAGAACTCCACCACTCAAAAACAACGAGTCAGCATACACCTTGGGTATGCCCATAGCGGTTGAAGACATTCCAGTTTCCGCACCAGCCTCTGCAGAAATGAATAACCCAGAGAATACCGAAGCTCCAGTGGTCATGACCACTTCTTTCATCAGGCAGCAGATTGATATGGGAATTCATGACATTATGTACCAAGTGTCAAGGCGGTTGGCGGATATTGTCGCACCCATGGTGCATAACGAGGTTCAAGAAGCGAGAGACATGGAGAGCAATGAGACAAAGAAGGTGAACACTCGGCTAGTTCTGCGTTGGCAAGGGGGAACGGGCAAACCCAGCATGCACAAGGCAGTCAGGCCTGGCAGTCTCAACCGAATGTGGTTCAAACTGGGCCTTTTCAGGCACAACCCATACCACTACCGGTAGGGCCACCAACCCAGACGTGCGGTGATCAGCAGAATACATGGGTACCACCCCATGCTGGGGGGCAAGTGATGCCACCTGATCAAGCGAATCTGCAGTATGGGCAGATCAACATGGCCCGGAGGCCAATTAACACGGTTGGACATATCGCCACCGCCGCACGTTGTGTGCTCCAACGCATGGCCCTACTGTGCAGGCAAACTCATATGGACAACCGAATTGGCGTACCGATGGCCCCTGGTTATGGTTCAGGGAAGCTATCTGGTGATTGGAATGCCAACAATCCACCATTCTGCCAACCGCAACCAGTCCCCACGCCATACCCTCCAGTAAGTTCAAATATACTACGAACGACTGGCAACTATGGGGGAGAGCAGACATGGAACACTGTTCCACCTTTACCCCAGAATGCATTGGCTGTTCCAGGGACTCAGGTTGGAGGTTTTGGGGAATATGGTCCAGAGCAGCAATGGACTACTAATCCACCTCTAGGCAATGTTCCATCAAATACCTTTAACCTTCGTAATTGCCCAACGAGCTTCCTCCTGGAGACCAAGTCGAGTGCGCCCCAGCTGAATCCACAAGATAATCGGCAGGGAGCCTCCCATTTGATAGACCCAGAAATGATCGCAAATACCATCAAGAAGTACTTCGGGATACAGTTAAAGCCGTTGGACCATCCTGTTTACAGGAAACCGTACCCTGAATGGGTGGATCGGATGGTTCCTCTCCCTAGGGGATTCAAAACTCCAGATTTCACCATATTCTCAGGGGAAGATGGCAAGTCTACCATGGAGCACATAGGGCGTTTCCACGGCTCAAAGGTGGTGAAAGCAAATGTAATGAGTATCACAAGCTTCAACTTTTCCCATTATCACTCACCGGGACAATGTTCACCTGGTATTCCTCCTTACCTCGAAACTTCGATGCAATCGGGCCGACATGGAGAGGTGTTTCCATGATAGATTTTACCGCCGCAACCTCAAGTTACAGAACCGATCTAACTAGTCTCGTGCAAAGCAAGTCGATGAGTCGGTTGCTAATTATATTGAAAGATTCAGAAAGAAAACAGGGAAGTGTTCTGTGCAATTCCCTGAAACCGAATACACCTCCATGGTGATTAACAACATGCACCCACAGTTGAAGGAGAAGGTAGTAGGACAAGCCTCGCATGCATTTGAATCAATCGCGTAGCGGCCATCCGAAGTTGAGCAATATATCCAGAAAAGGAAAAGCGAAGGGCTAGCCGAGGAAAGGGCCCCCATCTAGTCTCTATTATAGAGGCGAGGAATCGACTCGAGATGGTCGACCACTTCCGATATGATGGTAGCGAAATAGTCAAAGGAAGAGCTATTCCCGCCAAAGATTGAAGGTCGCTAAGGCCAAAGAAACCGAGTCAACAGAGGATAGAGGCGGTACTCCTTTCGACATAACCAAGGCGGACCATATTTTCGACATTTACTCAAGGACAAGCAAATTCGGCCGCTAGAGGGCATCTGATTCCACCTCTCAAGAATTGATGAACAAGAAATATTGTAAGTGGCACAACTCATATAACCATTCTACCTAATCGTAGTAGTTTTCGGGAAGGCCATACAAAAGGCTATCAAGGAGGTAGTTCAAGCTAGCCGATAAGAGCATAGCCGAGATGTCGATGAACACCAATCCATTCCCAGTGTAACCATGGCCATGGTGTCCTTCAAGGCCTGATCAGCCCAGCTAATAAGAGGAACAATCCATCGAGTGTTTGGATGCCCAAAGAAGAATCCAAAAGAAACCAAGAGGTCACCAGGGATCTGTGTTTGGCAGATTAGAAACCCACCAGTGTTACCGAAAACGCTGGGGCCAACCATCTTCGAGCCGATTCCATGGCAAACCTCCCGCATCTGACGTTTGACTAACGAGTTGATCACCAAGATCTGCAACATGCACTCAAAGACTGAGAGAACGCAGCATGCTCAGGAGACTGGGGGGAAAACTCGACTGGGAACCTCAGCTGAAGCCCAGCCGAGTATGCCCAGGATCACTGAGGACCCTCTCCCAAAGTCTAAGAGAAGAGTGGCAGAGTTCAATGTCGAAAGGGGAATGTCCTCTCTTCGCATAACCATAAGGAATGATGATGAACTCAAACCATAGAGGATGATCAAGCCAGCTGCAAATGTCAAAGAAGGGAAGTGGGTGGTTAATCAACCTCCGAAGAAGAAAGAGTTCAAGCCAGTCACACTGACTAGAACGCAGAAGAGAAGGCTGCAGAGGGCTAGATCCTTGCAAAGAATGAAAGCAAACCTGCGCAGCTTGATAGCCGATACCAAGGCGTAGATAAGAAGGAGATCCCGAGAAGCTAAAGTGGCAGAAGCCATTGACAGGGCTTTTGGACCTTGCGGTTTGGAGCCTGACAAAGTTGAAACTGATCAAACCAAGGAAGCCCCAGTGACAATCCCGGTTGCCGAGGTAGACATAAGGCAACCTGAAGAAGGAAAAGGGGAACCTGGTAAAGAGGAAGGGCACATTCACACATACACAAACTGCTTGAATGATAATGACGAGCCGAACTTAGAGTCTGGTTACCGAGAGGATTCAATTTTGGATTATCTCTCAGATGAGAGTGAAGCCGGATTGATGGCCGCCATCGAGGTCGTCAGCCTGATCCCAAGTGAGTTCTGGGCTGGTTACTCCCAGATCGAACACTTAGAAGGAGACTTATTTGTGGAAGAAGCAGAATGGGCAACTTTGGCCGATGACACGACAAAAGATGCTTTGAGTACTGTATTTGGTAGGCCAACCGAAGACATGGTGAAGCACCTGAAGCCCCTGTACGTGAGAGCCCACATCAATGGCAAGGCCTTCAGTCGAGTGTTCGTTGATAATGGGGCAGTATTAAACGTGATGCCAGTGGCCACCTTGAGGAGTCTGAACAAGTCTGAAGAAGACCTGATCCCAACTAACATGAAAATGGCTAGCTTCATGGGAGAGGCTTCGTCTGCCTTAGGAATCCTGATAGCCGAGATTACAGTTGGCCCCAAAAGCATCAAGTCAGCTTTCTTCGTGATTGATGGCAAACCATCTTATGCAGTCCTGCTAGGGAGAGATTGGATCCACACCAGCCAATGCTTACCTTCCACCATGCATCAGAAGCTCATTTTTTGGGAAGGGGATAAAATTGAAATAGTCCCAAATGATGACAATCCATTCCCGCTGAGGTACAAAATCTAGAAGCTTTGTTCTATTCCCCTCCGTGGCTCCCATAGTTATTCTTGAGGAATACGAAGAAGGATCCTGGGAATCTTGTAACTTGACACCCTGGGTTCAAAATCGAGCAATTAAGCCGTAACCACGGCTAGCCACGGAGGTTTGATATGTTTAAAGACACCCAGGTGGTGCAGACTTATGGGACCGCTAGAGGCTTTCGTGATTGAATCTCACGTAGCCGAGTCGCTGGCGATAGACAAACAACAAGGCGATGGCCTCGCATCGCGCACGAGATCACTGAGTTGCCGATGGAGTTTGAATCACCTATTCGGAGGACTTTGCCAACCTTTGAATCACAAGACCCTTGGAGGACCTCAATTTAGGAACTCCGTAAGAGCCTCGACTAACGCGAATCACGGATTGGGGGAAGAGGATAAGAAAGAGGTGGTAGCCCTGCTGAAAAAATACAAAGACTGCTTTGCATGGGATTATCATGAGATGCCTGGGCTAGCACGAGAATTGGTGGAGCATAGACTACCGATCAAGGAGGGATTCAAACCACATAAACATCCACCTAGAAGATACCATCCTCAGCTGATACCACAAATCAAAGCGAAAATCGAGCGTTTGCTGAATGCTGGGTTCATCAGAACAGCCAAGTACGTAGAGTGGTTCGCCAACATAGTACCTATCAAGAAGAAGAATGGCAAGATTCGAGTTTGCATTGATTATAGAGACTTGAATTTAGCCACTCCAAAGGACGAATATGTGATGCCCGTGGGCGAACATGTTAGTCGATGCACTGCCACACATGGTATTTTAACCTTCATGGGCGGGTACTCGGGTTATAATCAAATACTTGTAGCCGAGGAGGACACTCACAAAATCGAGATTCAGTGCCCCGGCACGGAATTTATGAATGGTTGGTGATGCCATTCGACTTGAAGAATGCTGGGGCCACCTACCAGAGAGCAATGAACGCTATCTTCCATGATCTAATCGGCAAGACTATGGAAGTATACATAGACGATGTGGTGGTAAAATCCAACGACTTCAAAGCCCACTTAGCCGATTTCGAACAGGCTTTGCAGCGGATGAGGATCCATAACTTGAAGATGAATCCTGCAAAGTGCATGTTTGGTGTATCGGCTGGCAACTTCCTTGGTTTCTTGGTGCATCAAAAAGGCATTGAAATAGACCAAAACAAAGCTAAGGCAGTGATGGAGGCTAGACCACCCAGGAACAAAAAGGAGTTACAGAGCCTGCTGGGCAAAATCAACTTTTTGAGAAGGCTTTAGCTAGTCCACCAGTTTTGGTGCCCCCCATGCCAGGGAAGCCTTTGAAACTTTACATTGCAGCTGCTGAAGAGTCTATCGGCTGCCTGTTAGCACAGGACGCTGAAGATGGAACTGAAAGAGCGGTGTACTACCTCAGCCGAAGTCTCAATGATGCTGAAACCAGATATACTCCATTGGAGAAGTTGTGCCTGTCTTTGTTCTACGCTTGTACAAAACTTGAGTATTATTTAATGCCACATGAAATATTAGTTTTATGCAAAATTGACATTGTTAGGTACTTGCTTAATAGGCCTGTCTTACAAGGTCGCTTGATGAAGTGGGCCATTAAGCTCACTGCCTTCGCATTGAAATACGTCCCATTAAGAGTCACAAGGTCGTGCATTAGCCGATTTCTTGGCGTAACATCCTCAAGGTGGAAGTGGATGACCCTTGGGTACCCCCAATTACTTGCATAAACCTATTGCCTTGGGTCCTAACTTTTGATGGGTCCAAAACCCAGAAAGGAGTCGGGGCCGGAGTGACAATTACCAACCCAGATGGGAAGATGTGGAGGTTTGCGTATCGGCTAAACCCAGATTTAACTAACAACCAGGCCGAGTACGATGCCATGATCATAGGGTTAAAGCTGTTAGCCATGATGGGCGCTGAGTACATTCATGTAAAGGGCGACTCCCAATTGGTGGTTAGACAACCAACCAAAGAATATGGGTGCAACAACCCAAATCTGTTGGCGCGTTATGCAACGGCTGACAGATTGATTCACCAATTTATTGATGCAAAGGTGTCATACATTCCTAGAGGGGCTAATATGGAGGCGAACGATCTGGCCCAAGAGGCCTCCAGATATAGGAACTCTTCGCTGACTTTAGAGTACGACGAATTACCAGCCAAGGTAATGGTCGCAGACCAAATCGATTCATGGAGGAACGAGTTGATCGAGTACTTACAAGATCCTTCTAAGTGCACTAACCCCAAAATTAGGAGACGAGCTCTAAGGTATGTGCTTCTTGATGATGAATTGTATAAAAGAAGCATGAATGGGGTATTGTTGAAGTGCATAGATAAAAATGAAGCCCTAAAGGTTATGGGTGAAGTTCACGAAGGCATATGCGGCTCGCATAGGGCTGGGCCTGTTATGAAATGGTTGATTTATAGCCATGGCTATTATTGGCCTACCATCACAGCCGATTGCTTTTAGTACGCCAAAGGATGCGAAGAATGCCAGTTGCATGGTCCCATTCAAAGGGTACTAGCTGAATTGATGCATCCAGTGGTGAAACCTTGGCCATTCAGAGGCTGGGCCATGGATTTGATCGGAAAAATCCATCCATCATCTTCCAAAGGACACAATTTAATTATTGTGGCAACCGATTATTTCACTAAGTGGGTGGAGGCTCAGCCGATGGTCAGGGTACAGCAAGATGACGTTATCCGATTCATTCAACACCAGATCATATACAGGTTTGGGATTCCAGAGACCATTACCATGGATCAGGGAACTATGTTCACTGGAGATAAGGTGGTTGCCTTTGCTCAGCAATTTGGGATTAAATTGATACATTCATCCCCATATTATGCACAGGCCAATGGGCAAGCCGAGGCGACCAACAAGATTATCGTGGACACGATAAAAAGAATTTGGAAAACAAGTCCGTAAAATGGCATTTAACTCTGGATGAGGCCTTATGGGCCATAAGGAATTCCAAATCTACGGCCACTGGCACAACTCCATATCGGCTGACTTACGGCCAAGATGCGGTTTTGCCTTTGGAAATCAATGTCACTTCTCTAAGAGTGGCGAAACAGAATTCCTTAAGCCTAGAAGAGTATCAGCAAGCCATGCTTATGGAGCTGGATCAGTTGGATGAAGATCGGTTAATGGCTTTAAAAAGAATTGAGGCAAGCAAGCGCAAAATGGCCAGTGCCTACAACAAACATGTTAAGTTGAAGAAGTTTATTGAGGGTGACCTAGTTTGGAAAACTATTTTACCAATAGGAGTCAAGGACCCTAGATTCGGTAAGTGGTCACCAAATTGGGAAGGTCCATTCACAGTTAGTCAAGTGTTCGCAGGAAACGCGTATCGGCTAGTTAACATGCAAGGCGAAGAAATGAACAGAAGCATAAATGGCAAGTATCTGAAGAAATACTACCCCACGGTTTGGCAAAGCGTACTAGAACAATAAAGGAGCTATTTATAGAAAAAAAAGAGAGGAAATTGTTCTGGTGACCACAGGCCGGCCACCTAGCCAACAAAAATACTTAAAGACAACCGGAGATAACTAGTTTGTTGGGTCAAGAGTGGCTGCAACCGGGGAACCGGCAACCATAGCAGGATCGGCTGCTTCAACTTGGTTAGAGTACCGCGGGCTCATTTGCCTCTTGAGGATCAACCTTTTCCATAGGATCACCACATCTTGTTGGTTGGAGGCTTCAATTAGTGCGATGCACTTCTACGCCTATTGCCCTAACAATCTCAAGCGTCTCACGGCCATGTCTTCCTGGCCCAGAGGAAGAATAACGATCGGCCATTGTAGCTTGATTAGCCGATGGCCACCACCTCGGCAGGACGCTTTCAGCGACTAGCGATTCACTCGGCTGAACCGTGCACTGCTTGGTGGCGGTGTCGAAGATTGTTCCTTCGCCGATTCAAAGAAGAGCCGCAGCTTCATCCCATCGATGGTTCGCCGAAGTCTATGCCTTCTCCGCCTTTCTCGCATATCCTGCTCCGGACCATCTTTTTGGGTGGTGAGTCGTAAAATGTCGTGGTCCAGAGAGGAAGCTTTGAACATATAAGCCAAACGCCTCTCGTGTGGGTTTCGGCCTCGTGTCAAGTTGCTCAAGTTGGGGTGTTAGCTCTTTGATCTCGTTTTGAATCCGAAGTCACCCGACCACCGAGCTAACCGATCTTTGAGTTCACCTTTCCTAGTTAGGTCGGCCTGCCGATCTCTGTCGACTGCCTGATAAGACACTACAAGAAATAGTTAACATACCGACGGACATTCACCGACGGCCTTAGTCCGTCGCTAAAAGCGATTTCAAGCGGTCTTACCCGTCGAAACACGACCGTCAGATTCTCAGATATTACCGACGGGTTAAGCCGTCGGAAAACCGCTTTTTAGAGACGGACACATACCGTCGGTTAATGTCCGTCGCTAAACCGTGAATTTTGGAAAATTCCCGCTTATTTTTGAATACCGACGGTTGTTGACCGTCGGTAATGGGGAGTTTTTCCGACGGGTTGGTCCGTCGGTAATCCCGTGTCGTTTACCGACGGTCATACCCGTCGGTAATTTTAAAATGGCCGTCGGTAAGCTCTTTATTTGGCCAGAACAGAATCCTTCTTCTTCATTCATCTCCGCCGCGTAGATCGCTTCTTCATCCTTCTACCCTTCTTCTTCATCTCCGCCGCAGCCCCCCTCCGCCTCCCTTCTTCATCTTCAGTCGTCGCATTTCTCCTCTCTTGTCACGGCTTCGCAAGACATTCGAGAAGCTTGGAGCCACAAGCTTGGAGCCACCGTCGGTTGCAAGAACCACGTGATTGGAGCTTGAAGCTGAAGCTTGGAGATTGAAGCTTGAAGATTCGAGAAGCTTCAGCTTGGAGCTTGAAGCTTGGAGCCACCGCAGACTTCTCCATCGTTTGTGCTCGTCGTCGTTTTCACAGCGCGGTCGAGGTCGCCCTCCTCCTTCAAGTCGCCGCTGCCACCACTGCCGTTCGTCCTCCTTAGGTAAGTTTGTTTTTGTATCCGCCGTCACCGCAGTTTTTTTTTATTTTTTTATGATTTGTTTGTTGGTGTGGGACTCGTCTCTGTTTGATGTTTGGATGGTTTAAAAATTTGTCAACTTGTGGATGTGGTAGGTCTGCGTGTCGAACCCTAAAAATAAATTTTATTTGTAGTCATCTTTTGTTCAAGATCTCCATATCTTATTTTTGCCTAATTGGTCGCCCTTATCATATATTTCATATGGAGATGGTGGTTTCAAGTTAATTGCTCTGAGGTTATCTTTGATCGCTGGATAAATCTTGTTGATGAGAAGGAATCGTGTGTGTGGCACCCTTTAGCTAAGGCGAGTATCTAATTAGCTTATATTTAAGGTAATTAATTCAAATTGAGATTAGCTTATACTGTTGTTGTGGTGGATGTGAACTTGATTATGATCTTATAAGCTGAATTGCAATTACATTCTAGGCATTTATTTACATTATGTCAGATTTTGTTTCTAACCAAAATAAATGTTAATCTGATTTGGAACTGAAAATATCTCAGCCACAACCCACATGTGGTACTTTTTAACAATCTTCACTAGTTACTTTTATATTTAAGATTTAACAAATAAAACATATCATCAATTCTCATTCATTTGTATAAGCATTGCATTTAATAGCAGCAACTTATTAAATTAGATGGATGCTGCCTCTCATTTTTGTAGTATGTTAACTTGCCAAACCAGTCTCATTGCATCAGTATGCCTTTATTATGATTCCCAATTACTAGGCCGCATCACTTGGTAATCCAACAACTATTGGTTTTGAAATTTGATGTTATATGATGTCCTGTTTGGTATAGCTTTGCTTGTCCTTTACCTTCGTGAGATTTGTGCCTTTTCCCTTCCCTTTCATTATAGCAAAACAAGTTTTTTTTAATACTGCTTGGCTGATATTTTTATTCGAGTCAACCATCCTCTTTCACATCATCTCCATGACTTTCTTCTTGCACTGAAACTTCTCCAAGTTCAGTTGTATCTTCAAAAGCCAGACCCGTAGCTTTCTCCTGAACATCTTCTGCTTCAGCTATTGGATGCATTTGATTTTCCATGTTTATGTCACTTGCATGACTATCTCCTTCCAATGAATCATTTTCAAGCTTGTTGTTGTGTTGTTGGAAACTAACCATGTATATTTCTCCTCAGTATCTTTGGCTTCACCGCTTGAATTTTCCCTTTACATCATTTGCATGACCTTCATCCTGCGGGTGTATGGATGATTTTGATCATCCATGTAAAATTATTTTATTGATTCTATCCTATATGTTTAATCCACATTGAAAAGCCAGGCATAATTGTTAAAACTCGTTGCCTATGTATATGCTATTTCTGTTCAAACAAATACTTTTAGAGATTTTGTGCGGTAGCTCCTAACTCCGTTAGTAATTCATCTATATGTGCTGCCTTTCATATTTGTCATTCTAGACATTGTGTTGCTATTTGTCTTGATGAAGTTCTCTAATGAAACTTCAAGTATTTTGGTTATGTAGATATTAAAGTTTTGCAAGAAAATTTAGACAAAATTGATTTGTTTACGTGAGGAAAAAACTACATCAACAAATGCAACTTCAGTTTGTAAAACATTGAGGAGCCACAAGAAATAATTAGGAGCTACTTTATCAATGTTATTAACCAAAAGCTGCATTAATTCTTGCTTCAATTCATGGTGACTTAATTTTTATGATATATGATATTTTATCAATTCTGTGTCCTTTCACCTTTTCCTTCTTTCTCGACTTCGCTACTACAAAGGGTTGGTACATTTATTCATGTATATGTATACTATATATTATTACAATATAAGAAATCTAAGGCCATTCATTTTGTGACACTTCTTGCGTAACCAAAAGCACTTGATTCAAGTTAAGAAGCAAGCCTTTGGAGAACTTCTACAACATATCTGATGCAACAAGTAAGTCCTAATCAATATTTACAAGTTCATGTACCTCATTCTCCATATTATATGAACATACAAAACATTTGAAAATTGAAAGAGGGGACTGAGCAAGAAAAATAAATGTGTCGAGAGTAAGTGTTAGTTATTTGACAGATATATACCGAAGTTATCATAGTTATTTGACATGGATCATGCTCAAAATAAAACAAAATTACAAACCTTCACCACCAATGGCTACCGCATCGCATGACCTGGTGTGTTTTTCATCATTTATTTGTTCTAGGTCTGAAATTTATTTGCATACATTTTCGCTTTATTGGAGTCTCATTCCAATATAGTGGTTGCATTTGAATATATGTTGAGCCAACATAATAGTTTTCTGTCAGTGCAGCTAGTTTGAGTCTTAAGACTCATCACTCTATATAAGATTATAAGTACGCGATGTAGCCCTGAGCAAGCTCATGTGCCAATAAGATGTTATCAGTAATACCTCTCCCCAGAACAAAGGCACTTTGATTGGGGTCTATGATATCAGGCAGGATAAGTTTTAACGTGTTGGCAATAATTTTAGTAACACATTTGTAGACCACGGCAATAATTTTAGAATTTTTTTATCTTTACAAGCAATTAAACATGTACAATTTTTTTAAGACAACAGTGAAAAATGTAGACTCAAAACAGCCATATCAACTAGTTATCTTCGTTGTAGCCGCAAATAAAGGAAGTGGGTACCTTGCAACTTAGGGTAGAAAAACCAAGCGTGCCACATTCTATGACCAGGTAACACTTTCTAAATGAATCCTTTGATAATTTGCTCAAGTTTGGAACAAATAGATTTTGGAATCAAATCAGCTTGATATGAAACATTAGGAATATCCAAATGTAATATTCAGAAATGTTATTTGTATTGAGAAGAAAGATCCAAGCTATAAGAACATATAAATTTGACCATGATAAGAACAATCACTAATATTAACAAGAATTTCATGATCTTGGACAATCAAAAAGTAATATCCGAATGCTTATCTTCAAAATGATAGTTTTTCGCATACTGTTGTTGTTTGGGGAAGATTTCACTATGAGAATTTATAACAAGCTTGAGTTGAAATTTTAGAGTTTGCCTCCAAAAGTGGTGATTGTATTCAAGGTGTGGACTTAAATCGTGTTATTATTTATATATGTTCTTAATATGATTGTTCTTAGTTTTTAATTTTAATGGTGTGGTTTTGATATTCTTGTTTATATTTTATTAGTTTCGCTAACACAAAAGCTCTGCTTCATAGGCCTCTGAGTTCGCCACCTCCACCAGATTCGTCACTTGTACCACTAGGTATGCACTCTAACTCATGCCTGCTAACTCATTGGGTGGAAAAAGGGTTGTCTGCTGACCCCCACACCGACATGTTTATTTGTTTTTCGTTCATAGTTCTCTCCACAGGAGATTTTGAAGTGTATTGTGTAATTGTCTAAATGATATGTATGTGTAATTGTTCCGCTACTCGCTATCACTCATCACCACAATGCTTGTGAGTAAAGAGTGCAATTTTAATTTATGCTTGCCATTTCATTCATGGATATGGATATTGGTGATGTTGCTTGGCCGCAATTTGCTTTGCACATCTCTCTGCATTTCTTTCCTTTGCCACTTCGCTTGTCTAATTCTATCATCTTTAAATGACCAAGTCGATTTTCTAATTCCAGTGTTGTTAATCGAGGATCGCGAAAAATAGCGTAAAATTGGTAGGATAGCGTAAAATAGCGGCAGATAGCGTAAGCTAAATAGCGGAGTGAAATAAATAAAATTATAAAATTATATATTAAAAAGTGACATATAATATTTAACGCTCAAAGACAAAATCTGAAATGACATAATAAAATATTTATTTAATGAGCTATTTTTAGAAATTTAAGTGATTATTTATTCATAAATTTCTTTAAAGGCTTATTAAAAATAAAATGAAGAGAGTATATGAATATGTTTTATGTTGATATATTTGAATATTAATATCAGCATTTATTTTAAGTGATGTAAAATAAGTTTAAATAAACCTTGAATGAATAAGTAGCTCTTCCGCTTTTAAGAAAATAAAATATATAAATTAAAATTGCAATATTGATTGAATTGTTAATAATTATTATTTATTGAAAAATAAAATATTTTATTTTATATATGGCGGATGGCGTAGTGGCAACTAAATGATTAACAAAACTACACACACAAGAAATGGACTATTGCTCAAAGAAACAAGACAGATTTGAATTGGAAAGGACAAATAATAATAGAATTAAAAATAGATTTAAAGATAAAAAATAATTAAAAAGCAGAATTTTTAAGAACAATAGAATAAAAAGCAGATTTTAAAAAGAAAGAAGAGAATAACAAAACGAAATTAGATAGAATTGAAAAATAACATAATTAAAAAATTAGAAGGATTCAAAAAGCAATTGAAAAAATAATTAAGAGATGAGCAGAATTAAAAAAAGAGAAACAAGGGAAACAATCGTTAAAAAATATGATATAACAAAAATGAAAAAAGATCTGAAGAAGAGAAGAATTAAAAAAATTTCAATAAAAAAGAAATAAAAAATAACAACATTAAAAATTATCATATAAGAAATTAAATGAAAAAGGAAAATAAAATACTTTTTATTATATATATATATATATAATAAAACTAATTCTACCCTTGTCACTTCTGCTTGTCTAATTGTTATGTTAATCATTGATCGAATGGATGTTTGATATTTGTTATTAGTATCGGAGAGAAGCCTTAGCTTCCCGTTTGAGGTTTAATATATTATTGAGTTCATATACTCTTTTAGGGTACCATGTGCTCATTGTATATTGAACCTTGAATTGTCCAAGTCGGATAGTTTTGAAAAACTTTTTCTTTACTCGTATAATAGTTGTTGCTTAATTCTCGTATCTTTATATTTGATGAAATTTCGTTCGATTCATTTCCTTTTGTTCTCTGGGTGCATACTTGATTGCGGTGTTCATAAGCTGCGTTCATTTTGTGTACTCGAGAGACCAATGGAAATGTCACGAAATTTTGTCAAGTATAAGATACGAGAATTAAGGAATGATTATTATACGAGTTCAAAAGTTTTTTCTCGAATGGGATAGTGGTCATACCATTTAAAGAAAGAGAGCGGTTGTAAGAACGTCGTCACTGAAATTGTCATTTTTTTGACATGCAGAAGATGGAATATTTTCTTTCGAGTCGTAGTTGGATGTACGATAGGTTGTATCCGGGAGAGGGGTTTGAAACCAGATTTTTCTTGTTGGGGTTGCGTACTTTGTCCAAGTCGCAACAAAGACATAAAGATTTCAAAACTAATGGAGGGATTAGATGTCCGTGCTTTAATTGCGATTGCAGAAGGATTAAGAGCCCAAGTGAGGTCACGCACCACCCGTATTCGCTGGATTTAGGCTTAATTACTGGATTTGGACTACACATGGTGAAAAGTTGCCTCACGTTGATTTAGGGGTTGGTGATAATTGCGAAGGTGCTTCAAGCGCGATTCGTAGATTCGGATGCGGTGGCGATTGAATTGATGCAAGATATGGTTTGTGATGCCTTGGGGTGAACGTGTTATTCGAGGAGCAACAGTATGATGACACAGATGAACTTCCAAATGAGACAGCACAAAAATTTTATAATCTATTGTTAGAAACAAACAAGCCGTTGTTTGAAGGGTCTACAGACTCTAAGTTATCAATGTGTGTGAGGCTCTTAGCTCTTAAGTCCAACTGTGGTGCTACCGAAGTGTGCTTGGATCTCGTAACCGAAAATGATGTTGGACTCATCACCTATCAGAGATGGTTTGCCAAAAAGTTATTACGAGGCTAAAAGCTTAGTGTCCAAGTTGGGGCTGGAATCTAAAAGGATTGATTGTTGTGTGAGAGGGTGTATGTTGTATTACGACAATGAATTTGGTAAAAACGATGGTGCGCTAGTTGAATGCAAATTTTGTGGTGAGCCTAGGTATATGTCACATACTAATAATCGGACGGGTAGACAAAAACTAGTTCCAGTGAAGGCAATGTTTTATTTGCCAATTATTCCAAGGTTGCAGAGAATGTTTGCATCACCACAGACTGCAGACAAAATGACATGGCACTATGAGAATAAAAGCACTACAGGTATGTTGCGCCACCCTTCTGATGGTGAAGCTTGGAAGCACTTTGATCGTGTGCATCCTGATTTTGCAGCAGATCCACGTAATGTACGACTTGGCTTATGCTCTGATGGTTTTACCCGTATGTTCAATCCACGGCGAAACCTTATTCTTGCTGGCGATTATCGTTACCCATACAATCTTCCTCCCGAAATGTGCATGTCTAAGCCTTATATGTTCTTGACTTGTATTATACCGGGTCCAGATAATCCGACAGATGGTATTGACATCTATTTAGAGCCTCTTATTGACGATCTCAAAAGGTTGTGGAATGGTGTTGTGACGTACGATGTTGCACGAAGAGGAATTTTACAATGAGGCGCGCCGATGTGGACCATTAATGACTTCCCTGCATATGGCATGTTGTCTGGTTGGGGTACTCATGGTAAAATGGCATGTCCGCATTGCATGGAGCATACAAAGGCCTTTACCTTGAAATTTGGGGGGAAGAGTTCTTGGTTTGACTCACATCGCAGGTTTTTACCCGATGATCATGCATTTAGACGGAATAAGAACGCTTTCAAGAAGGGGGGAGTTGAATTAGATGGCCCGCCCTCAAGGTTGACACCAGAACAGATCTGGGAAAGGGTTATGGAACTGCCCAAAATCACAGATTTTGGCAAATTGGATCGATTTGAAGGATATGGACAATGGCATAATTGGACAAAAAGAAGTATTTTTTGGGATCTGCCATACTGGAGAGATAATTTATTGAGACACAACCTTGATGTTATGCACATTGAGAAGAACTTTTTTGACAATGTTTTTCTCACAGTGATGAACGTCAGAGGAAAAACAAAAGACAATGACAAGGCCAGACTAGACTTACCACTTTACTGTAGGCGAAAGGACTTGCATTTGACGAATCGGTCGGATGGGAAGACCCTGAAACCCAAAGCCTGTTACTCTTTAACTGCTGAGGAAGCCAAGTCAGTCTGTCGGTGGATAAAAGAACTTCGGATGCCAGATGGTTATTCTTCTAATTTGGCAAGATGTGCCAATGTGAACAAAGGAACCATGATTGGGATGAAAAGCCATGATTGTCATGTATTCATGGAGTGTTTACTTCCTATTGCATTCAGTTCCTTGCCGTCAAATATTTTAAATCCACTGACTGAACTCAGCCAATTCTTTAAAGATTTGTGTTCTGCGACATTGAGAGAGGATGATCTCATAAGGATGGAACAGAACATACCAGTCATTCTTTGTAAGTTGGAGAGAATATTTCCCCCTGCTTTCTTTGATTCTATGGAGCATCTAGCAGTGCATCTTGCACATGAAGCTAGGCTTGGTGGACCGGTTCAATACAGATGGATGTATCCATTCGAAAGGTACTATAATAAAGTATTCTCTAAAATAAATATTTATTTGAAGGGTTAAATGTATCAAATTTTATCATCAACGTTGTTATTTTGTAGATTTATGGGTGACTCAAAACGGTCGGTGAAAAATAAGGCCAGGGTTGAAGGATCTATTTGTGCAACTTACTTACACCGTGAGACAATCCATTTCTGTTCCCATTATTTTACGAACTTCATGTTGACACCAACAAATAGTAGGAACGAAGTAGAAATTGAAAGTGAAAGACACCCGCTTGCCTTATCAGTATTTTGCCTTTCCTACCGCCATGGTGGAAAGGAGGTGGATGGTGGATAACGGGCGAAGTGTGGAAGTCACCACGCTCACGTGTTGATCAATCGTGCGTAAGTATCACCGTATCTAACGTATGTATCATTTTGACCACTTTCAATTTCTTTAATCCACAATTGCTCTTGATCATTTGTTTGATAATGACTTAGTCGTGGCATTCTTGTTAACTAAGCCCACAAGCGTACAAGACTCTTCTGCCTATATTCATGAATATTTCCCAACGTGGTTTAGGAACCAGGTATGTTTTTTGAGTCGTCATATATATATATATTATTATTATTTATTGTTTGAAAATACAAAAATATTGTTTGAAAATAGGAACCATAATTTGTTTGCACATGGTGTGTACAGTGTATAGCGGCGTAATCCCCTAAAATCCAACACTTGAGAAATTTATCTCATGGTCCTAAATCACGTGTAAAAGAATGGCACACATTCTTTGTAAATGGATACAAATTCCAAACCCAGTCAAAAGCAGAGGGGAAAAAAGCGATTAACGGCGGGGTTTATGTAAAAGGTGCCACGGATGGAGGTGAAGATGACTTTACTACGTGATTCAACATATATATGAACTGACGTACAATACTTTAGACTATACTAAAAAAATAGTGTTATTTTATTGTAATTGGTTTGATCCACAAATAGAGGCACAAGAGTGGATCGAAAATATATCTTGTTGACATACACATGAGCGTAAGATACCAAATGTTTGATCCGTTTATCATGGCACAACATGTAAGACAAGTGTATTATGTCCCTTATCCATCAACTCGAAGGGACAAACAAGGTTGGTGTGTCGCAATAAAGATAAAACCACGGGTCGCATTGAAGCGGATGATACGAGAGGAAGAAGTGGCTTATCAAGTGGATGAGATGTCTCATGTCAATGTAGTAAATGAAGTGGAACCCATTACTCGACTACGTGACAATCCAATCACATATGAAGATGTAGATGGGGATGAGGAATTAAATGAAGAAGTGGCGTAACCATCGGGATCTCAAGACGATGCCGAAATTGAGTGGGCGAGAATGGGCGATTGAAATTGTTTAACTTTTTACAATTTGAGAAATTAATGTGTAACAATATATTTTAATTTGTCGATTATTTTCATAACTTGTTTATTTTTATGGAATTCATTTGTAATATTGTTATGTTTAAATATAATATTTCATGATCAAGTATTATTCAATTGCTCTATAGACAGATATGGCATCGGGAGGTTCAGGAGCGACTTCCTGCACCACCCAGGTGGTGGTAAATGGAAGGGAAGGGATCGCCCTCGACCCCCTCGCCGTCGAGGCCGACCATCATTAGGCATGACCTGCATCGGGTTTTCGACGTTGTCATCTACACGCCGTCCTAGTACATCTACGCCGAGACAGCTGATACACCTCCTGCACTCTAGACGACTCTTACGCACCACCTACGGACTCAGGCACATTCGACACCAAATGGCTGACCGCACTGGCATCGTTCGCACCTTTGCCTCACATTGACATGATCCCCACCGGTTCCAGCAGCCCACATGGCGCTTGATTTCCCATGTTGTGCTCGATCCGGTGGTCGATGCTCATCATCCGACCATGATTATAGTGCGGGCCATACACCATTGACACCGATGTTGGGCGGGGCGGGGAGGAGCAGGAGGTTCAGCAGAGGAGGTTCTTGAGGCGGGGAGGGCCAGGAGCCTGACACTCTTGAGATGTTGTATGATGGTCGAGTTCTTATCAGGCCATCTGGTAGAGGGTAAGTATTTGCAATTTTTTCGAGTTATTAATAATTTACATGTATATATATATATATATATATTTTTATTTAACATGTTTTTATTGTTCAGGTTTCTTCCCTCAAAGCCTGCTGCGTTAGCTATCACAGCAACAATTGAGGAGAATTACCAGGAGTTTTGGCCCACCTGGGGGACACTGAAGGATTTTGAGCGGGACCATATGTTTAATTCTTTCAGAGTAAGCTGCAATTTTTATTTTATTGCATATTATTTTATTTTTGTAAATTTCAATTATGTTTAATAATGTCTTATATTGATACAGACGAGGGTTGCTTGGGAGGAAAAAGATGAGAAGTCGATGGAGAAGAATTTTCATATGAAGGCCTCCCACCGCCTTTCGACATGCTTCGAGATGCGCATCGTGATCGCCCGGCCAGTTGGATAGGGGACGAAGCTCGCAGCGGTGGTAGCGCCGAACTCCCCAGTTCAGGCGACAGCCAAGGCCAAGAAGAATAGGGCCTCTGAGAAGGGTGGCGGCTTACTGCTGGAGCGATGTCGATCAGTAGACGCAGTTAGACTTGTACGTGTTATAAAATTGTTATTATTATTATTATTATTATTATTATTATTATTATTATTATTTATTTAAATTTTTTATTAATACAATCTCAATCGAGGAGGTTGGGAGAGAAATTCAGTTGCACGAGCTTCATCTTGCAACTCATACGAAGAGAGTAATCTTGGTGATTTCGTTGATGAGCGTTCGAGGCGGACTCGGGTAATTATAAAATATAATAAATATTTTTTTAATAATGTTTATATTGTTTTGTTAAAAAAAGATTTGATTTATTTGTTTGTTTAACAGAGGAGTTTGGCGAGGATGTCTCGGCTTAGATCTCAGAGCTCATCATGTTCTCCATCTCGAGCCACGACGATCTATCTACACCGTGAGGGTTTGGGCGAAGTGGTTGGCGGAAAGAAGAAGCGGTCGCCTATATGGTCTTGGCGACCTTGCCGGCAACTACAAAGGGCCCGCCGCCACACACCGGAGAGTCGTCGAGTAGTAGTCTTTGCCACCGGTCGCTTCTCCGCAGCGGATGACCAGGAGATAAGCCGAGTTGAAGCGGACCGTGGCCCGGCCAGAGCTTTTGACTCAGTCTTTGGCGCGACAGAGCAGATGTACCGATTGCTAGCTCGCCCAGCTGACCTACTCGCCTCGGCCTCGACCTCGCCTCGCCTCCGCCTCGCCTCGCCTCCAGCGTACTCATGGTCATGTCGATGATCCGTGATGATGTAGAGGATCTCGATCATGATCGAGTACCGGGACTATTAGTTCTATTTGTACTTATATTGTTTCATATTTTTGGATATCACTTTTTTTCGTTTGGATATTAGGTACTCGATTTTTATTCGTTGAATTTTTTATTTATTATGTTTTCTTTTTTTAATTTGCTTTTTAGTTTACGTTATCACATTTTTATATATGGAAAATCAATTAATAATTAAATTAAATTAAATTACAAGTAATTTTTAATTAAATTAATAAATAAATATTTTTAATATGAGAGTAAATTATTTTTATAATTAAACAAATAAATAATTAAATTAATTAAAGAATAAAATTAATTTGGTTATTAATTAAAATTAATATATTAATAAATTTTATTTAAAAAAAAATTCCCGATTACCGACGGCCTAAGCCGTCGGAAACGCTTCAGATTGACCGACGGTCACGTCCGTCGGAAATTTAACGACGGCTTTGCCCGTCGGTAATCGACGTCATTTACCGACGGGTGTAACCGCTTTCGATTAGTAACCGACGGCTTTGCCCGTCGGTAATCGACGTCATTTACCGACGGGTATAACCGTCGGTATTACCGACGGCAAAGAAGAGTCCGTCGATAATCCTTTGCGACGACCATATTTCCGACGGGTTTTAGGCCGTCGGTTATCCGTCGGTAAAATTGGGTTACCGACGGCTTTTATAGCTTACCGACGGCTTTAGGCCGTCGGTAATCCCGTGTTTTTTTGTAGTGAGAGGACAAGAAAGAGGACCTTTGAGCTTGGAGATCCCGGAGGCGCTGCAGGTCCTAAGTGGCGTGGTCATAATTCTCCTTGCACAGCCGATATACCGCAGAGATGTCATTCACTTGTAGCGCCATCTGACGGTACAGTTTTCGGCTGGTGGAGGGAACATCAGGAGAGTCGGATAGTTTGAAAAGGGGAGCCCTCAAATCGGCCACCTTACGCTTATCTGTGGGGATCTCTCCCATCAAAGCCTCGTCCACCTTTTCCAGGTGACTAGAGGAGGGTGAGGAGACCTTTTGCAACGGGTCAGCCGAAGCAAAATACTGCTGCAGTTCTTCCTCTGAGACATGGATAGATGAAGTCGACTGACGAGGAGGAGTCCTATGGGCAATAGGGATTCGTCACTGGCCGAAGCTGAGTGCAAAGGCCAAAGAAGTTAGGTCCAAACCGGCATAGAACGAGCAATCACAATGAAAGAGATAAAAAGGGATACCTGTATTGGGCTGTGAGCCTCGACTATTGGAGAAGCAGGAGCTGGCCGGTGGGCTGCCTCGGATTGAGGACCGGTAGAAGAAACCCTCGCGTCCTTGGAGATTGGGAGGGTAACCTTGGGGGAGGCGACCATGGAGCCAATGCATTGTTTCTACAATCAAAACAAGCCGAGGGTCAGAATTATGACAAAGCTTTGAAGAAACAGTAAAAACAGAGGTACTCACCTTTATCTGTTTGCTCTTGCCAGCAGATACTGTCTTGGTTTTCCTAGAGATAGGGGTTGCAGCAGAGGGTTCATCAAGGCGAATTCCCCCGGATCTTGCCCTTTTCCTCTTACTCAGAGGAGGAGAATCGTCTATAATGACAACTCCAGGGTTTGGATTAGCTGTCAAGAAAGCAGTTAATTGGCCGATGCGTTTGCAAAATAGAAGGAAGGAGAAGCAAAATGAGATAAGAACACTCACCCTTCATAGCAGCAGAAACCCTAGTCTTGTGCATCGGCTCCGGCCTTACCATCTTCAGAGGGGGAACAGTCACCGCCTCATCTTCATCATCATCCTCATCAACTTTCACATCCGGAATTTGCTGTCGAGGCGGCGAGCCTTATGAAATAATTAGACAAAGAGCCTTGAAACATCTCATCCTTAGCCAAAGGCCACCAATTAGCAAAGGCAGAGGTTTCCCCGGCCGACGGGTTAAATGAGGCCCATTGGAAGTCGCTCGCTTTTCCAAGTTGAAAGTCGCCAAGGTCTTCACCTCTGCGGCCAAATAGGCTAGTTCTCCCTATTCTTGGTACTTTGCTAAAGATAGGGCCAAGGGACATCTTTGTAATAACCCAAACCGACGAGCCACGCAGCTAGGGTGATAAAATTCGATCATGGTCTTGTTATTCCTAGAATCGGGCTTGAGCCCACCCAGATATCTCTAGCGGTCAAAACACGGCTCAATTGAGAACCATATTTCCATGCACTTCCCGAGAAATGCTTTGGTCACCGTGGTGAATATCCAATCCGGCGATTCGCTCTTTCAAAGATCGTTTGCCAATCTTGGGAAATTCTCGTCAAGACATGTACTTTCTCCACCACGTCAAAAGGAGTTACATGCTTAAGTGGAGTCACCGCAAATGTTCTGGCTTAACGCTTCTCTGGGCCGGAAGAGAGTTGAATGCCGAAAGAAGGTTCAATGAACTCCTGAAATAAAGGGTAATCCATAGTTGCAGGAACCATAAAGGACCTGAAGTGTTCTTCAAGTCGATACCTTGGTGCAACCGATCCAAAGATATTAAACAAGGCCCTATAAAGGTAGCGGAGGAAGAGTGATCCCCCAAGCAACCCGCCTACCCGATACTGACTTGGGCCACGTGACACTTGAAGTTCTTGAACGATCGCGACAGAGCTTCAGACAAACGAAGTACTTACTAAACCAATACAAGAGGAAGGCACAATGCTCAGAATCAGAAACCGCGGTGCCTCTTCCCTTTTGATTGGCTAGAATGAAGGCAGAATAGCTGGAGTTGTTCCGATCATGGATAATCTTGATGTTGGAGGTTGAGATGTCATACAGATTCGGGGCTTCTTGACCAGCCAGAGGCAAACCTGTAATGGCCGCCACGTCAAGAAGAGTAGGGGTGGCCATTCCCCAAGGGAACACAAAGGTATTGGTGGTAACGGACCAATAGCCGAGAAAGCCGAATATCAGACCTATGTTGAGTTGAAGGTCTTTAGCCGACAGCATGATGGCGTCGTAAAGACCCATTCTTTTCCATTCCTCGCCTTTTGCCTCAGCCATCCTAGAGTGCCAACTCAGGTAATCGGCAGTGGTGCGGGGCCAGGGCCTTATGTCGGCTGGGCACCTTTTAACGGTAAACCAATCGCAAACGATTGGTAAACCATATGTGTCCGGGGAGAGATATTCTCTAAGATACATTGTGCCACCCTGCAGGTTGGTGGACGGTCGCAAGGTGAGAGAACCTTGAATCGGATAGAGAGGAGGTATGATGCCTTCGGCTGACCCGGCCGTCTCTTGAGTTGAAGAGTGAGAGTCGGTTGAGTGAGAAGACTCGTCCAGGGAGTCATGGCCGCCGTAGCTATGTTCACAATTTTGGGAATCGGACGCTGAAGACATTGTCGCAAGAAGAGGATGTGCAGAAAGAAAGCTAGGGTTTAAGGGTTCAAAAGAGTTCAAAATGCCTGAGTAATAGGAAGAACGAATGGAGCTAGCTATTTAAAGAGGGAATCATCCGCACGGACAACGATAAAAATTGTTGAGATATTATCGGATAGCAGCGCAGTCATCGGGTGTGGGAAAAGTAGCCGTTCAGGTCATAATGGGTGACATTAAATGCATATAAAGTGACTAACGATTGACATTTGCAGAGACTCGAATCTTATCCGATACATCAATCCAGCATTTACAGCTGAAATGATGTAGGGGGCAATTGTTATCACCAGAAAATATCAGCTACAGCCGATGAAAGGAATAGTCGATGCGTGGGATAAGCCGATCAGATTGGTAGCCGAAAAATAGTCCCATTGAACCGAGGTTAGAAAGGAAAATGTTAGAAGTTCAGGGAGCATCGTAAGGTCAGCCGATTATTAAATAGTTTAGCCGATGTGGATAAAGGAAATATCCGATTATTATGGTCTCATCGGCTGAGCTATGGTTGATTAATATAGAGCTTTGAAGCTCGACCAAGGGTTAAGTATGAAAAGTCATGGATTTTGGCGCCAAAATGACTAAAACTAGCCCTTGAAGGTCTTCAACGGATTTAGCACGTGATAAATCGTTTGCCCAGCCGATGGGAGAGCGGTTAACCCACGATACGCATAAGGAAACAATTGAGGGACACCCACGACCGCTCGTTGTCAGCCATGAACGTACAGGACGCATATTGGCCGATAGGGGGCAGTTACATTTTTATTTTTTTCTTTTGTATATATATACCTTCACGAGAAATGTAAGATGCAGGCAATCAATCAAACAACTATTTCTTTTGCAATTTATCAGCTTTTTACAGCATTTATCTTAGCCGATTCCATGTATCTTAGTCTTAGCCTTAGCATAGCGTAGATTCACCACACTCAACGCTTTCTGGAGCAGTTGGGGAACCCATAATCGAGAATCAGAGTTCCGTTCTCGGTGTAATCGCTTAAACAGGAATCAATTTGTCGGCTGGATGTTAGCCGAATCCCTCGGCTGATTTTTCGACGCAAACACTAACATATTCTTTTTCAAAAACAAGTTGGAGTATTTTAACCATCTAATCGCTAATGTAATTCCGCTTATTTCTTAAAAAAAACCACGTTAGCAAGATACAACTTTAAAAACGCTAATAGAAAAAATTGACATAGACAAAAAATTAGAGAAGAAAAATGTAAAATTTGTCTCTAATTCTATTGTTATGTGTCAGAGACGACAAAATTTATTTTTTGTCTCTAATTTCTGTCGCTATTTCAATATTTTTAGTAGTAAATTTATTAACATAAACTTCTAAAAGTGTAACTTATTAGAAAGTACTTATTGTATAAAAGAAGTAGAAGTGTGTATGTGTGCGCATCAAACCATGATTGGCCAACCAGTCCACGCATTGGTTACCTTCACGGTACACATGCCGGAGGACAACTTCCCGGTCTTTATCCAGCCAATTCTTGATTCAGGCATAGAAATTGCCACGCCTATCCTTAGAGGGTTCTTTGTTGAAGGTGGAATTTATGGCCATATTGTCAGACTCCACCACAAGTTTTCTAACCCCACAATTCGAGGTCATCTTCGGGCCATAAAGAATACCCCACAAAGAACTTTTGGTTACATTAAGAAATGAAAAATATTCAATTAAAATTATTAGATTAAAATTAACATTTCAGATTATATTATTAATTACAAATTTTATGTGTTCTTCTCACATATTTAAGTAAAGATTCGTTGAGAATTATAATTAATGTTCTAATTTGAACCGTTATTTTAATCTAATAGTTGTAATTTTTTTTGACAATTCTAATAGCTGTAATTAAACATTCTTATTTTTTACTATAACAACTAATTCTCAATAAACATGCTTATATTATATTTTTAATACGTCTCCTCACTGAAGAACTATTTGCGCTTGAAATGGACAATGCGCAAACTCATCTTCCTCTTATTAGTTTTTTATTCATTAGAAGAATTGAGTGATAAATTTAAATGTAAACCATTTGGTCATACACAAACAGTGATACCGTGTCAAGAATTAATTATCCTAAAATATTAAGTTATAATTAGGTGAAGACACGTGAGAAATTTTTATATTTATTCATGTTCCCATTGCCCTCTAGAGTTCTCTATGTATCTATGTTCCACATGTTATGTATGTCGGATATTATATAGTGTGATGTGCACTCATATATGCAGTTGGAATTTGGAGATGCCAAGCATGGTAGAGGGGTCTATATTGATCATGTCAGAGGCTGGGATGGGCACTGCCATGTTTAGTATGGGTGAGCAAGCTACTTACGATCCGTTTGTTTTAAATTATGATAGAATTGATTCTTAAGAATTGATTTTAAAAAAATTGACTTTAAAATATTGAGTATAAAAAATTGATTTGTATTTGATAATAATATTTTAAAAGTGGGTTCAGAAGAATTGATTTCGTTTGGATGATAAAACTAGAATCACTTTCGATGTGTAAATATAAAGAATTTTGTGGGTCCCATACATAGAATTGATTTTATTCAACACAAAAGCTAGGAACTTCTTGCTTCTATCAGAATCAATTCTACCCACAAAGATTCAATTTTATCCACCGAAATTTTATCACTCAAACAAAAGAATAATAATTTTCAAATAAATTGGCTTGTTTTTTCCTCCTAGAGTTGATTCTGACTGCCCATATATTATTATTATTATGCATTTTTTCTGTTAATTAATTAATTTGTTGGTGAAGGAGTTTATCTAGCTAGCTTCAAATTGAGAACTTGCAAAGTGGTATGTGATCATGTGTTAGTTTTTTTTTTTTTGAATGGCAAACAAATATTATTAATAACACGGAGTACAAGGGGTACTCCAACCCGAATACGCCAACAAGTCTAGGGCTGAAAAGGCCAACAAGAAATACACCAACAAAGAATAGGTCACAACATGCCTACAAACTATGACCTCTCAATACAGTATAGTGGGTCAACAAACCACTCATAATACAAACACGGAGGGGACTTCCCACGAGATAGGAACCACCTCCAAGACAAGGCTATAATACGGTCTACAGTTTGCCCTATGTTGGGCTGCCGCTCGGAGAAGATGCATCCGTTCCGGACGTCCCAGATGGCCCAAAGCACAGTGTGCCAAATTAGCGCCAGGCCCTGCCAACAAGACTTACATCCACCAAGGATGCAAAATTGGGCGAAAGAGGAAGCAAGATCCGTGGGGAGCACAAAGTCAAACCCCAACCAGTTCACGATAGCATACCACACCGTAGATGAAAAATGACATCTGCTGAATAAATGTAGGGACGATTCCGGACCAGAACCATACAAGGAACATGAAACAGCAGCAGGGTCAGTAATAATGGCTCTCCTAAACAAGTTTGTCCGAGTCGGGACTCTATCCAAAAGCAATTGCCAAGAGAAGGCAATTACTTTGGAAGGAGAAAAACTCTTCCAAATCTTGCCTAGGACTGCGGTCTCTAACTCCGAAAGATGGGCCACATGAGCTGGCGATTCGGAGAGAAAACCATAAGCAGAGGAAACAGAGAACATACCAGAAGAGTGCCTAGTCCAGATCCATCTATCAGGCTTAGAAGACAAGGTTAAGACCCTCAATGAAGATGTTGGCTCTTCCACCAAAGTCTCCTCCCAAACAAAGAGTCTTCTCCTCCACTGAATGTTTCAGCACCAAGATCCACCACTCGTTGAACCACAGCTCGGCACCATCACCTGGCAATTAGCTGCAATAGAATATAACACGGGAAAGCGTAGACACAAAGGTGATTCCCTAACCCAGATATCCTGCCAGAAGTGGGTAGATCTCCCCTCACCTAAGCTCCTCCTAACACTCTCTGAAAACCAATCGACGCCCTCCCCCCAAGCACCCAATCACACATATGTCCTTCCACCACACCGACGTCGAGGAAATGGATCTATGGTTCCGAAAGTAAGATAATAAGGTAATCTCCATCCCATACCTCGAAACCAATGCCCTGTACTAAAGCACCACACCCTCCCCAAGGAGCCTCCATCTCCATTTACCTAATAGACTAAGGTTTACCAACCGAAGGTCTCTCACACCCAACCCATCCCTACACTTTGGTCTACACACATCAGCCCACTTCGCCCATGGTATCTTCCTCACCCCGGACGTCCCTCCCCACAAGAACTCCCTCTGAGTCCTCACCACCTTTTTCCAGACCTTCACCGGCATCCGCATAACTGATAGGGATACTACTAAGCACTGAATTGAGTAGTACAATTCTCCCCCCAGGCTAATACTCTTATGTCGCCACCCCTGAAGCCTACCACGAAGCACCTCCACCATAGGATCCCAAGTAGATGCACGGTGAGGGTTGGCCCTAACCAGAAGGCCGAGGTACTTGAACGAGAGCACCCCAGTCTTGCAGTTAAGGTACCTAGCTCCCCTCGTCAGGAACAAATCGTCGACATTTACACCAATAAAATTACTCTTAGCAAAATTTACCTTCAAGCCTGAGGAAAGTTCAAACCATCTGAGAACTGCCTTCATAGCCCAAAGATTTTCCACACTCGCCTCCCCGATGAACAGAGTATCATCGGCATACTGCAGATGTGACACCACCAACCCCAACTCCCCGATCGCAAAGCCAAAGAATAGCCTCAGATCCACTGCCTGATGTTAACACTTTATTTTGTCTATTATTTTGGGGGTATTCTGAGTATAAAATATTATGATTTTGTTCCTTATTAGATAAAATATGCTAACTATTTCCTCATTTATGCAGAAAAGTAATAAAGGCAACATGGAAAGCAAAATAATGAATTTTGAGAAGATTCTGGCGAGTTTTGGAGATTTTTACCGTTTCTGGACAAGCGGTACGGCCATACCAATTCAAACACATCAGTAGGGGCGTACCACATGGTCAGTACGGGCTGACACCTAATAAAAATCCAGTACGGCTATACCAAAGGAAGTACGGCCGTACACAATTGCAGTCAGGTCGCACCCAGTGCAGAAGTACGGGCCAGCTCGCAACTCAAGCCCGGTACGGCCGTACGCAAGCCCAGAACATATAGATTTGAAGCCAGTTGACCTAGTGCGCCTCAAAGTCTATAAATAGGCATTCTCACCCCTTTTGAGAACTAACTCACTCTCTAGGAGAGAATTCATTCTCTCTCTGAGTGGGGGTCTTTTGCTTTAGACTTTGCCTCTTGTCTCTTGTCTTATTTTCTTTTCTTTTAGGATTTCTTCTTTGGATGTTTGTTATGAGTAGCTAACTCCATCACTAGGGGTAATGGGGGATCTTTTACAATGTTCTTGATATCTATTTAATTGCTATTTGGAATTCCTTATTATCCTTATGAATGTGTTGATTTTAGCATGCTTGATTCCATAGGATCTGGCCAGTACTTTATAAAATTAGTTAATTGTGGTAACAGGATCATAATTAATTAGTGGAACTCTAGGATCATAGAACTCGCTTTATACACCGGATAGGTTATTGCTTGTTCCCAATCAGTTATTAGATTAATAAACTTGCTTGTTCTTAATGTTCTTTCCTTTAATTACCTTCTAGGACCAAACAAAGTAATTAGTTAGGAAGAAGGCTATTACAAGCTAGGTAGCCCTTAGTAATTTAGAGTGAGTGGTTGGCTTTCGATAAGGAAATACAATTCATAATAGCAAGGTAATAGATTCAGGATCTAGTATTAGTGAACCCGGTTCCCCTAGACTTTTCTTAATTGATCTCTCTTTAGTTCTTGCGTTATTACTTTGATCTCGTTATTTATAATTCAATTGTCTTGCTCTCAAAACCATTACTTTCGTTCGTCTAAATAATAAGGATCTCTGTTAATTTAGTACTCGCGCATTCTCTGTGGGTTCGACATTCAGAGTCTTAAAAATACTCCACTATTATTACGAGTTAGGTCAGGTGCACTTACCCGAGCCGTAACACCTGACGGATGAGCCCACTCAAGCCCTCAACCACCAGGAGGAATAAAAATGGGGCTAGAGGGTCCCCCTATTTCAACTCCCTCTTGATGCTGACCTCCTCCGTTGGGCTGCCGTTAACCAACAATGATAAATTCCCAGAGAAGACACATGCCCGAATCAAAGCTCGCCACCTGTCATCGAACCCAAACCTCTGCAGCATATAGTCCAAGAACCCCCAATTCACAGAGTCATATGCCTTCTCAAAGTCTACCTTAAATATCAAACACTGTTTACCCCTCTTCCTAGCAAAATCAACCACTTCATTGACCACCACCACACTATCAACCAAGTTTCTCCCCTTGATAAATGCCGACTGAGAGGTAGAAATAAGGCCATCCATAACCTTACTCAGCTTGGATGCCAGTACCTTGGCCACTATTTTGTACAAGCACCCAAGCAGAGAGATCGGCCTATAGTCACCCAAGGAAAAAGGAGATCGAACCTTTGGGATAAGGGTAATGAAATACGAGGAGAAGCTTCAAGGGAGCTGAGCATTTGAGTAGAATTCCTGGAACATGGTACCAATCTCTGAGCGCATAATCTCCCAAAAAGCTTTGATGAAAGTAAAGTTGAACCCGTCGGGTCCAGGGCTTTTATTCCCATCGCATGCAGTAACCACTTTCCCAATCTCCTCTAGAGAGAAAGGTAGGGAAAGAGTAGCCGAGTCCTCCACTGACAACGTCGGAAACGCAATACCATCCAGCCTGGGCCGGTCCCACTCCTCCTCTGAGAAATGTTCCCTGAAGTACCGTGAAGCCTCCGCCCGAATACCTGCTACATCCTCGACCCAACTATCACCCACCCGAAGTGCAGAGATTCTGTTCCTTGCCCCTTGAGACTTGAGGCACATGTGGAAGTAATGAGAGTTTGTGTCACCATCCTTTAATCACCTAGCCCTAGACCTCTGAAAAGTGAGGCTCTCCTTACTCCTCAGGAGAGCCCAAAGTCTAGAGAAACTATGCTTCCTACTCTCTACCTCTTGTGGTGAAAGACCCGCCTCTTCGCATCTTAGGTCCAGAGCTCGAATACTCTCCACCAGTAACTGGATTTTCGTATCAACCTCACCAAAGGTTTCTTTATTCCACCCTTTAAGTTCCACTTTTAGTCTTTTCAACTTCTCTTTAAGAACAAAGCCCATCCACCCAGAAGGAGACGGAGAAGACCAACTGCATTGCACAATCTTTTTGAAATCATGATGCTCCAACCAATGATTGTTGAACCTAAAAGGTTTAGGTCCCCAACCCTCAGTAGTATATCTGATGACAAGGGGACAATGATCTGACACATCCCGATCAAGAGCCTAAAGCGCTACATCCCCCCAAGAATCCACCAACTCCTCCGACACCATTATGCGGTCCAACCTACTCATCGCACTCCTGTTGGGTTTGAACCAAGTGAACTTTCGGCCCAACAAAGGCAAGTCTATAAGGCCTATATCTTCAATTAAACCACAGAACTCACGGGATTCCACCACCTCTGCATGACCATCAGCATGACCGATACCTCTCATCTCAGACGAAGAACAAACTGCGTTGAAGTCGCCCATCACACACCATAGCCCCTCTCCAAAACCCCTCCTCGACATGACCAACTCACCTCAGAGATGTCTCTTATCCCTAAGGTTACATTTAGCATATACATTAACCACGAAGCACATTTTTCGATCAGCCCCCCACTCCAAACAAACCCCCACAAAACCAAAGCCAGTAAAATGGAAAACGAGGTTACCTAGATTGCTGTCCCAAATAGATAGAATGCCTCCACTAGTTCCAACCACTGGCGAGAAGTGCCCATTACAGAATTGATTACCCCAGAGGTGATAACACAACCCAGCTGAGATGGATTCCAACTTCGTCTCTTAAATGGCAATGAACCCCAAGTTATGGTCTTGGACAAGCTTACGAATCTTATTCTTCTTAAGCCTTGTACCAAGACCCCTAATATTTATTGAACCAACTATCATTGATCCAATATCTCAGTCTCCCTCAGTACGTTGCCCTGTTGATCCCAAACCTCCATTCCCACAAGTCTAGGCATGGGGTTATCCTCCCTGACCGCCACATCCATAGTGGTGCCCATATTCAACATTTTGGATGCCTTAATGTGGTCCCTAGTCGCCGATGAATAGCAATCCATAACCACAAGCGGGTCTATCTACAGGGGTGATTGATTAGGCACATTGGTGACAGTTTCAGGAATTGTGCCCAAGTCAACAAACAAGTTAATTCCATTATCATGTTCCTCCATCGACTAAACCAGTACTGTAGGAGTAGGCACCTTAACACTCTGATCATTATGAGGGAGAGAACTGGAAGCTCCATCTAGATCAGTGTCACCCAAGTGCAACAAATGGTTGACCCCACTATGAAGTTTCTTACGTGGCCAACGTGCACCTCCACCACCTCCAGTCAACCTCAAAAATCAATGTGATGCAGAGAATACATCCCCCAAGTTGTAGCATTTTCTACCATTCCTACATCCTTTAGAAACATGATGCCCTTTTCTTATTTTTTGTTTGTCTCTACCTCATCCGTTATGCATCCCCTTAGAAGCCTGGTTTTGATCAGTGTGGTCATCAACTGACGCACTAGGTGAATTAATCGAGGGTGAAGAGGACAACTTGAGACATTATGGACGGAGGGAAAGATTAGTAGCCACTTGCTTTAGCCCAAACGAGTGAGCTTGATTCTATTGCGAAGAATTGGTCGGCCCATTCACTACTAGAAAAATCGATTTTAGAGAAGGACAAAATCCCTCACTAAACATACCAAAATCCGTCACAAACCACATTAGCGACGGATTTTGTGACGGACACGAATTAATAACTAAATTTGGCGTCGCAAAAATTTTAGCGAGGGAAATCGAGATCCGCCGCAATTTGTGACGGAAAATCTCCCTCACAAGTCCATAATAATCCGTCACTAAAGAATAGACACAAATCAAAGAGAAAACCGCATTTTCTGTCGCTATTAGTGACGGATTCATTCCGTCACTATTAGTGAGGGATTCATTCCGTCGCTATTAGCGAGGGATCTGATCCCTCTCTAATAGTGAGGGATTACCAAAAAAAAAAATAACCATTGAAAGGTTCTTAACGTATTTAAAAAAATTTGCTTTTCATAATTTCTCCCAATTTAACCATTGAAAACAACCAAAAATTGCCATTTTGAGTTTTAAACTTACATATATAATTGATTTGTCAAACTCAACTATTAATACCTAACAGTTGAAGAACTATTGAAATAATGCATCATGTATTAATTCAACATTGCATTTGCTTCTTTTACTTTTTCCTTTCTCTCGATAATAATGCATAGTAAGAACTAAACTACCAGAAAGCACAAAAATCCATCAAAACAATTTCAAATTAAGTTCCACATTCATATTCATAATCAACACCATTCAAAGTCAAGACTTCTTGAACAACAAATTTTAAATAAAGGATTTTTTTTTTCATCCATGATCCACTAAGCTTAACTCTTCGATGCTTGCTTTTCTTTTGCCTTCTGGATCTTCAATACCTTTTTCATAATTTTTTGCTCTTCAACAAGGAAAGCACGAATAATCCTGCACGGAGAATAAATCGCCATTAAATTTACTTTAATCAATCAAAGTTCAAAAGCAACCGTCTAATGATATTTTGAGCAACATACCTTTCTCTGACAGCTCCTCCAGATAATACACCTCCATATTCTGCCATCATCTGACTGCTTTGAGGCAACCTAGACCTCTTGTATTCAGCAGGTCTCAAGTGTGGAATCTGTAGATTAAGTTTGAACCAGAACACCATGATAGTGATAGGATAAGACAAAGTGATCACAATCACTACTTAGTAGGAAAGAATGAAAGATAGAAAGAACATGAAAATTTCAAGTTGGCACATGCAATGATGGATAAAAATTCAGTTATGACCAAAGAAGATCAAGGGAAAAAGAGAGATGAAACTTTTGAAGGAAAATTATAAGGATAATAGGCAAAAAGAGAATCCATGGACAGGTAAGGATCAAGATCCTGTAGTGTAACTGAAATACATCCATCATATGTGCCTTAACACATTAAAACACATTAGATAAATTTAGCTATTTAATAGTAATTAATACTACAAATAGACCACAAAAGCATAACAAATTACAGCATCCATCAATCTACTCCATAACCTAAAATATACAACACTAGCTCCAATCGCATAAATTATCACTAACTACAATAAGATAAATCACCAAAATAAACAGCTCAGTCTCACTCCCACAACCCATCCTCAATAACCCAATTCAAATTCATAAGCATAGAGTCATTACAGACATGCACCCAAAACAAAAATTTGATTTAAAAGTAAGCTTAGCATCCAATTAAATTAAAGGCAAAACCGAAAATAGTCCTGCAATTTTAAATTTCACCTATTTTACAAGACACAATAGAGTAGTAGATAAATTTACCACAGCATACAAAGCATGATTATTAAGGGCATTCAGATCTTTTACAAATCTATCAGATATCACTCTACAATTTTTTAAAATACATAGAGACACACATAAAAATTAGATTCTGCACAATGAATCACTGATCCTTAGTTTAGTAGAACAGTTTTGTAAAGGGGAAAAACAATGTTATAGATGCATACTCCTTGGATCCTCTTTCCAGTGACAGGGCATTTGGGTCCGCTTGCTCTCTTCTTAATGGTCTGGTACACCAACTTCCCACCTGAGACAAACCCATTTCCAGAGGTTAGTTGAAAAACCATTCAGCAGCATCAAAACCAGAATTTGAGAACAAAAGAAAGAACATAAAAGAGATCAGAACAAAACAAACAACTTGGGGAAAGAAAAACATACCAGAGGTCTTAACAACCCGGTGCTAGTTGGATTTTGTGGCATAACTGTGCCGCTTGCGATATGTGAGCCTCTGCACCATGTTGTTGTTGGTGCCTACACGTAGGAATACATAGTGAGATACGGCAATTGAAAGAAAAACTGGCAGACCCAATACCTTCAGAATTTGAAATCCAACTAAAGCTTAAGACTTAGTGGTAGGATTTGAGATTAAAATTAAATCTAAGTTCGGGTTTCAATCAAAATTGGGGAAAACTCAAAATCTGAGAAAGAAGAAGAAGAAGCTCACCATGGAAAAGGAGGAGAAGGAGTGGCAAGCTTGCTCAAACTCCGGCTGGTAGAGGCGATTTTGAGCCATGGAGTTCCACGAGCGTTCGCTTGTCGCTCTTTCGAGGTTATGTTGCACCGACGCCATGGGGATCCCAAAATTAAGGTAGTTTTTGGTTGAAGGTCTCGTGTGGCCTGAAAAGGAAGGGAAGGCATGGCGGATTTGGGGTTTCCAGATTCTACTCCGCTATGCAAAGCTTGCGCTTTGTAGAGAATCCACGCAGAGGAGAAAGATGGTATGTGGTGCTTTGATTCATGCCAATAGTTGGTCGGAAAACGCCATGTGGAAGCTAAGGGTCGATTTTGGATTCACTGAAACGAAAATCTAAACGGATAGGGAGGAAGAGGAGAATGACAGAAGTAAGAACTATGGTTATTTTGGCCAAACACAGCCAGACGAAGGCGGTGGAGGGCGGAGAAGGATGACAGCGGCGGTGGAGTGAGGAGGGAGAGAGATGACAGCTTCTCCCTCTTAAAAATAGGGTTTTCAGAAGAAAAAAAAAATTGAGTGAATGGGAGAGAGAGCCATGTGGTTAAGTGAGGGGTACGTAGCATTAGTGACGCACATCACAAAATCCTAGTGAGGGAAAATATCCCTCGCTAATTATTGAGTTTAAAATCCCTCACAAAATTTGTCGCTATTAGTGAGGGAAAATATTCCTCGCTATTTGTGACAGATTTTGTGACGGATAAATTAGTGACGGATGTTTTTCGTCACTAAACTGGGTTTCAGAATCGTGATCTTACAAATTTTGTGACGAATTTAGCGACGGAAGAGTTAGAGAGGGTATATTTTCGTCTCAAAAATCCCTCACTAAATGTATTTTAGTCAATTTGTGACGGATTTTGTGACGGATAAATTAGCAACGGATTTTTTCTATTACTAACTCCGTCAGAAACTAGATACAACTTAAGTCCACTTGATATCTTATTTTCCGTCGCTAAATCCGTCGCTATTAGTGAGGGATATACGTCCCTCTCAAATTTCCCTCTCTAAAATTAATTTTTTTAGTAGTGATTATCCTTCAGCCCACAACCAGAATGAGAGGGCCCAAGTGGCGTGCGTATCACTAAGTTTGAGTGAAGATTCCCGCATTGTGGAACATCATGAGACTTGACATGGCCCGCGTCATTTGTGTCGCGATTAAAATTATGGTTGATGCACCTCTTCATATCATAAAATGCACCCCCAGTGCAACCCACCTCCTCAACATGGCCAAAAGACAAGAGGCGCAGGTCCAGGGCCCCAACACATCGATCCGACCCATAAACACATCTTCTTCCCTCCTTATTAACCCTAGAAATAACACGCTCAGCATTGGCCACTGAGAGCGACTTGTTGGAGAGCCTAGAGCCACCCGGCACACCACCAACCTCTGACCCCATTTTAGAGGACTGTGGCATAAAGCGACGAGATCGTACAGGCTGTTCAGCGGCAAAAGGATAGCCAATAGCACCGTTTGGTACATGGGCAGCACTACACTCTCCCACCTCAACTACACCTTTCCCTTTTCGTGAAATTTCCCGAATCTCTGATGCCACCTCTTCCCGGTTTTGCGACTTATAGCCTGTGCTGCTCTGCTATAGAAGCAAATGTTGTACCCTCTGACAAACCTCCAACCCATCGTCATCTCCACCGTCGTCTGAGAACCCGAATACCACGGTGTCCCCCACATTCCACGCGACAAAAATCGAGGAGTAAGACATCGAATCCCTAAATGACCTCTGCGTTGGCAGTGAGAAGGGATGTTCTCCCTCCCCAAATTTCTCCTCTGTAATTCCTAAGGGGTAGACCACTCCGGCAACCCTAATGTAGACTATAGCATGCACAGTTGAGGTCACTGAAACCGCCACCTGCATCCTTGCCACATCCACTCTAGTCATCTTGGATGTTGCTTTGTCGATTGAAACAAGCTTTCCAAACTTAGATGCCAGTGCCGTGAAGAAAGAGTCATCCCAAGCATGGATAGGTACTCCCACACACCTCAACCACACCCACCTTTCCTCAGGCATAATTGATGGCGACCAATTTAAGGAGGATTGAAATGTGTTCATCCACCATATAGACAGCGTCGTGTAGAATTCCAGGTTCAGAGGGCCAAAGGAGCACCATGTCACCCCCCATTGGTATTACCTTGATCGAAAAATACCCCTCCAAATATAAGTGATCCTGTATTTGAAAAGCCCAAATCTCCTCATAAGTATACCAACCAATCAGTTTTCCAATTGATCCATTTTTTCACCAGAAGCATCAATATCCAGGAAGATATTTGGTTGGCTCTGTTCCCTTGGCCTATGTCTCTGTTTTCGAGCATGAGCATGTGGGAGTTCATGCTGCAGCCTGCGAGTAGGGTCACCCTTGGTTTGTACAACTGTTGCAAAGGATTTAGCCTTATCCACAAAACCACTCCCTATCCCATGAAGGCCAATACATTTGTGTTCAGGGTCATGCTTCCTAGCTTTTGTCACTTGTAACTCTCTAGAATACTTAGTCAAGTTGACCCATAGTTTTTTATTACCAATGACAATGTTATCCAGTTTTTCTTCCAAGCTTAGAGTGTCCTCAACATGCTTCAACCGAACAAATCCAAATTTTCTACCATATTTATCACGTTTATTAGGCAGGTACACATCTGCAACCTTCCCATAATGAAGGAAGATCTTCCAAAAATCCACTCGGGGCATTGCTTCAGGGAAGTTGATAAAGTAATATGAAGTTGTTGAGTGCATAAGATTGCCAATATAACCATCTTTAAGATTGGCATTGTAGTTCCTTGCCCCTCCATGAGTTTGTACATCCTCCCTCTTCCCTTTCCTCCTAGCCTTGCGTCCCTCAACCATCACCCAATGGCTATTAGTGCCATCGTTGTAGGATTGCATGGTGACGTTTTACGTGTAGCTATCATTCTGGTAATTTATTCCTCAAATCAAACACCATTTATACTTCCACACCAAAGTTAGAAATTGATAGCTACAAAGTTGTTAAAAGTTAAGTAATAGTCGAATTAGCAAATTATTTTAAAAATTCAATGATAAGGATAACCATCTAATGAATAAAATAATTTGTTAAAAGACACGTTGTCATTGTCGTAACCACATAGCGATGGGAGCGGCGAATGATAATCCTCTTGATTATCTATTTTTACATTCCTTGTGAAGTTGAAATCTACATGTAAATTTAACTCGAACTTTGTTTTTGTCTCAATTTAAAGTTATTTATGCATAAATGACTATGAATATTCTATTTATATACTTTTGCTCGCGTACCCAAAATAAAGAAAAGAAAATAAAGAATAAATAGAATAAAAAATAAGAAAAGGTAAATGATAATTTATGGAATAATACATCACAGGCTATACAAATGCAATAAGAAATATTAATTGTAATGTTTCATCTCTTTTGGTTTTGGAGAGTGTGTCCCCAACACCGGGACAAAACAATAGCAAAAAGAAAAGAAACCTTAAATTTGGGTGGCCTGTCATGCCTATGTATTGATATTGTATTTGGGTCAAACTTCATATTTCTTCACCATTATTTTTCATCTTAGGCAAGAAAACTGAGTGATTTGTTGGAAACTCACTGTAAATGGGCTCTGAATGTAACAGTGGTTTCAATATGTGGAAATTAGCGCGAGAGGTCAGTATTCCAGTTGGCGAGTGATGGAAGAGATGATCATGGGTGGGTTCGATGGAAGTTAGCCACTAGTGAGGGGTGGTTTGAGGGAGATAATCTAATGGTTTTTTGTGTGTGTTGATTCCGCTTTTAGTTTAGTTCTCCATGTTTCCTTTTTTACTCAAAATCTTTCTTAACTTCCTTTTATAACTGAATATTCCAATGCATTTTTCTTTTCCCACTTCATCGGTTACATTTTGTTTATGAGAGTAATGAATTATAATAATTTATTTTATATATGGTAAAGGTTATTAAATAGAAAACCGTTATAGAAGATGAAACAAATTCAACTACCAATATATTTTTTATTTTACCATTTTATTATTTATCTATATTTTTTTTTGTAAAAATTGGTGTAACTAACATCTTCAGCGAACACTTGGACTTCAGTTTTGTGCTTAAATATTTTTTGACTTATGAATTTGAAATTAAAAAAATAAATTAATAAAAAGTAAAAATGTTTTAAAAATAGTTATATTGTTATATTAAACTAAAATAATGTTTTAAAAATTTTAAAAATGTTTTTTGATATAGCATATAATATAAACATACATTTTGTAAAACAATATAAATTTTTTGATGCAATAAAAAAATGTAAATGAGCATTAGGTTTATATAATAATATAAATAAATTAACTTTATCATATAAAGTATTTTTTACACAATTATTTATAATATTTTTTTCCTTTAAAACCAATAATTCATAAATTAATTGAAATACATGTTACATAAATTAGTTAAAACAATTTAATGCAATAAAAACTAATTGAAGACACTAATTAAAAATAAGCATATTTTTTTATTCTAAAACTATTAATTAAATTGTAAGATTACCAATTAACCCATAAAAAGGACAAAGTAAATTTCTAATATTGCCCCTAGACAACATTCCTTTATATATATATATAAATATTTTTTTAAAAGAAGTGTGAAACTTAATAATTTAAATATGTAAAAATATTTTATAGCAACTTTTCAACAAATTGATATTTGCCTGATGTATAGTCGTCATATTGAAGTATGTTTTTAATATAAAAATATTTGAGGTCATGAAAATAGGATTATGCTTTTTTTTAATATTAGGTAACAAATTTTTTTTTTGGCCTTAGGCCCTCTTTAGTATAAAAAACATGTAAATACATAAAATTTTATTAAGTATAGAATAATATGTAATGATTAAATACTTTTGTCGGAAAAAAAATGTAGTGATTAAATATTTTATATTGAAAAATTGTATTAAATAATTCATTTATTTCAAAATTATTATTTTTTATCATGTTTAATAATTAAAAAAGCTTTTTTCAGTACACATTCCTACTGTAATATTAATATTTCTAAGTATCATAATTGATATTTTTTTTGTAAATATAGTAAAATTTAATTTTTCATAAATTATATAATATGTTAAACTTTCCTATAACATTTGCCATAGAACAATATAGATTTTAGTCCCTATGATTTTAAAATAATAAATAATTATTTTTAAAATTAATTAATCATGTATTAATAATAAGAAGTTTAAATAAAAGTAAAAATATAGTAAACAACAACATGATAACAAATTTGATCATAACTAAAGATAAAACATATTTTTAGTAAATTCAATAATTGAAAACGGAACATTTAACATTGGTTTTATCATAACCGATGTTAAAAGTGTACCTTTTACATCAGTTTTTAACATAACCGATGTTAAAACTTTACTTTTAATATCGGTTTTTTGAATAGCCGATGTTAAAAATTCACTTTTCATATCGGTTTTTAGAATAACCGATGTTAAAACCATACTTTTCATATCGGTTTTTTAATAACCGATGTCAAATTTTATACTTTTTACATCGGTTTTTGAGGAACCGATGCAATTTTTTTTTTTAATTTTTTTGTTTGCTATATGTCTTGTAACCGGCTTAACAAACCAAAAAACAAAAAACAATACAATACCAAAGTAGTCAGCCTGAAGAACATAAACAACTAAGGATTAAAAATCACTTGTCATACATAAAGACTCTGTGGACTAACGTCATACATAAAGACTCAGTGGACTAACCCAAACCAAAACAACACCAGCATTCTCAAAAGAGGACTAACATTATATTTACATATCACGTCTCTTTATATTCCGCGGAAAATCAAAATTCACAATTTGTAAGTCTTGAAAACTAGATGCCCAAGCCAAGTTGCCAATGTTAGTCTTCATCCATGCCATCAGGTTGATCTCTCCTTCATTAGTCACAGGCTCACAACTCACAGCTCCTTGAAGATAGCTGTGTTCTTTTCTGAACCAATCTAATATTTTCCATATCAGTAAAATAGGTGCTCCTGGAAAAATATTTAATGAGGATTTATTATTCTTTCCATATCATTAAATTAGGTACTTCTTCAATGAGTATGCATTAATCTTTCCATTTCCATACGTTGTATCATTTTGTTTGTGCACTTGATAGTTGATTTGACATTTTCTCATTTAAGTTCAAGCATGCACTATTTATCAAATATAAAGTGATTATTTCTATTGCTTCAGTGCTACAAGTAGTGCATCATGTATGTGAGAATAACTTGTTTTATCATGAATGACACATCCCATACAATAAGAATAAGCAATAATAAAACTTAACACACAGCTACAACATATGAAGTTTTTAACACGGCTAATGCCTTCAACATCATTCAACATCACATGCTACAAACTTAGTAGTGTCATGCTAGTTAATTAACTTATTCAGTAAAAATTGTGCAACATCCATAGTGAGAGGAGAATAATGCTACAAATTTTTATCGTGCAAACCAATGAACGCAAACTTGCACAACCAGAAAAACACAGCAAACCAGAATTGTGCAAAACATTAACAGTAATGCACACGCAACAGTGCAAAATTTAAATCACAATTATACAAAAAATTGAATTAACTATACACAGCAGAAACACGCACAAGACAGGCTTGGAATGCCATAATGAAAGGCTCTTTCTTATATGCTACCTTCTTAAGGTCCACCAAAGTAAATCCTAATTCATCGGTTTGTATTCCACTATTACCGTCAACCCACATACATTTAAAAACAGACACTCTAAATTTAATGTAATCAACCTCCCAAATCTCTTCAATGACTTCAAAGTAAGATATGGATGCCATAATGGGGTTTTTATCCTTTGAACTAGAAAACTGCATGGACTCAGCCACAACCATAACCCCATTGTTTTGCACGGTACTCCTGTCATCTTGAGACTTCGTATAGAAAAAAGTTATTGATATCGTATCCACTCCAGCATATGGCATCAAAGTTAGGCCCATGTGCTAGCCATTCTAATGTTTCAGAAGCAGTATCAACATTAACAATTTGTTTTTCAAACCAATTTAGGAAAGTCTTGTTATGCTCGTTCAACATCCATTTTTCACTCATTCGAGGGTATTTTTCCTTAACAATGCTTTTGTGAGCAGATAAGTACGGTTGAACCTCATCAATGTTATTCACTATATACAAATGTGCTTGAAGCACTTCTGCCCGACCAATGCTCTTAACATTTATGCCTCGTGTACCCTTACCTGCACATCTTCCCTCGTGACGAGACTTAGGAATCCCTATAGCTTCCGCTTCTGACAAGTAGTCTGAACAAAACTCAATAGCTTCTTCTGCAACATATCTTTCAACAATAGATGCTTCAGGACGGTGTTGGTTCTTGACATACCCTTTCAAGATTTTCATGTACCGCTCAACTGGGTGCATCCATCTTAAGTAAACGGGGCCACACAATCTAATCTCTCTCACTAGATGAACAATTAAATGAACCATGATGTCAAAAAATGAGGGAGGAAAATACATCTCCAATTGGCACAAGATAATAACAGACTCATTTTCCAACTCATCCAACTTTTGAGGGTTAATTAATTTGCTACATATAGCATTGAAGAATAAGCATAACCTAGCTATGACATGCCTAACATTTGTAGGCAAGATGTCACGAATAGCCACTGGTAGTAGTTGTTGCATCAACACGTGGCAATCATGAGACTTTAAGCTAACTAATTTGAGATCTTTCATTGAGACAAGGCTCTTGACATTTGAAGAGTAATCATGTGGCATTTTAATGCCCCGTAGACACTGACATAAACTTGTTCTCTCTGTTTTGGACAAGGTATGACATGCTGGGGGAAAATATGTGCGGTTACCTCTTGACTGTGGAGCTAACTGCTCTCGTATACCTGTCGCAACCAAATCTAGACGAGCATTCACACTATCCTTTGTTTTGCCCTTAATGTTGAGAAGTGTTCTGATTACACTCACACACATTTTCACTACAACAGAATGTGTAAAAGATAGCGTCACTTTAAGCAGCATTTAAGTGGGAAAGCGCTGTTTAAAGTTGCACTAAAACAATAAACAGCGCTTCCTATATGAAGCGCTGATTTTGGTCCTAAACAATAAACAGCGCTTTCTATATGAAGCGCTGATTTTGGTCTTAAAAAAATTCTGCGTAACAATAAACAACGCTTCCTATATAAAGCGCTGATTTTGGTCCTAAACAATAAACAACGCTTCCTATATGAAGCGCTGATTTTGGTCCTAAAAAAATTCTACGTATTAATAAACAGTGCTTCAAGCTTTTAAATGCTGATTTTTGTCCTTTATTCGTATTAAATATTCACGCTCTGCTCCACTTCATCGCAAACAACTCCTTCTCTTCCCAATCCCCAAACCCTAACCCCAACTTCACGTTCTCACCTTCCTCCACGATCTCCCACTTCTTTCTCTGAGGCGAAGAAGATTAATCTTATTTCTCTATTTCTCTTCACGGCGCACCGCCACTCCTCCACTCCTCACGGCGCACCGCCACTCCTCACGGTGCACTGCCATTCTCTCTTTCTTTCTTTGGGAACGGCGCACTGGAGCGAAATCGTGACCCACTGAAGCATCGTTTGTCTCTGAGAGCCACTGAATCGAAACCGCAGCGCACAGATCTGTTTGTTTGATCTGGAGGCGAGAAAGAGGGAGATCGCGTGGTGGAGTTACGAATGGAGCCACCACGTTGGAATTTTTCACATGGTGAGTTGATTTCGAAGATCTGTTTGTTTGATCTGTGTGTTGATTTCCCCAATTTTTCTCCAAACCCTAACTTCTCTGTTTCGTCTGTTTTCGTGAAACTTCCATTTGTTTGATCTGGTTTCATTTCTGTTCACACAGATCTGTTTGTTTGATCTGGAAGAAGAGGAGGTGCTGGTTGCTGGTTCGGCCAGATCTGGTTCGATCTGGTTCTCTTCACTCTCTCTGGTTCGATCTGGTTCTTTTCCCAATAAGGCGTGGAGAGAGATCTGAGAACAAGAAAATCTGAGATGCAAGGCATGGAGAGAGATCTGAGAGAAAAATTGAACATTTTTTTTCTTTTATGGTTTTAGTTTCTTCTCTATTTTTCTTTTCTATTCTGCTGTATTATTTTTCTTCTCTATAAATTTTTTGCATTTCGACCTTGTTCTCCGTTTGGTGATGTACCATGTATTGATTCTAAAATGAAGTATATTTTTTTAGTTATTTTGTTCTTGTTTTTAAATTTCGTCCTGCTTTTGATGCTTGGTCGTAATGATGTGAGATGTAAGAGAGCTTCTTAGGTGAATAAACAGCGCTTCCTTTTAGGAAGTGCTGCTTATTGATGCTAAAAATTGACAATAAACAGTGCTTCCTTTAATGAAGTGCTGCTTATTGATGCTGAAAAGTGACAATAAACAGCGCTTCCTTAAGGAAGCACGGTTTATTGTCAATTTTCAACAGCGCTTCAAAAACGCTGGTTTTTTGAATAACAATCAGCATCGGCTAAATAAACAGCGCTTTTTAAGCGCTGTTTAAGGCCAAAAGAAGACCTCATTTTGTTTTCTAGCCATACTTACAATCCATCTCAAAATGACCTCATTTTGTTTATAATTTATTTTGATTTTGAATCTATTTTTTTTCTTTTATAAAATGGAGGCACAATAAAAGGACCAAAACAACAAATGATGAATACAACATACCCATACTATCTACCCAAAGGAGCTGAATACAAAAGAGAAAACTTGTTTACGATATCATCTATCTCTATCTCTAACTACTTGTATATTTTCCCTATTTTTTTGGAAAAAACAAATTAAGTATTGAGAGTGTGAGAGAAATGAATCTAATGGTGGTAGAACGACTAATGGTAGTGATTGCATGAAATAGTGATCGTAGCCAATCTAGGTCCCTTGAAGCAGCTATTTGGAGGCAATATATATCACTTTAATCTACAGAAAAACAAATTTGGTGCAATTACTGTGCCACACAGTTTTGATCGTTCTCAACTGTCCGATCGGCTTATATCACAACATAATTGTTTGCTGAAATTGTAATGTGGGCCGTCCAATAAAGATTCAACGACCGAGATAAAAAACTGCATGTAATAGCGTGATTTTTTTACTGCAGCGGATCCTAGTCCTTAATCTACCCACCTACTTTGCCATTTTGATTCTCTTTGGTTCCTCTCACACTGCCATGGAAGCTAGAAGGACTGCCAGAGGCACATGGAGCCTTTAGGACCCCTGGTTCAGATCGACGAAGTCGCTAAGGATTAAATATAAATAAAATTTCAACACTCAACCTAGGCACAACAAATAATAAAGTAGTAAATTAATTAAGTCTATGATAGAAAAGAAAGCGAAGTGAATAAAACTTACTGGATAAATTTGATTTGTGTTGACATTGCTTCCTATTGGATTTGTACAGACAAAACATTGCTTCCATATATATTAATAACTACAAACATCTATAGAACCTCAATACAAAAGACAACAAAGAAAAAACAACTTTCGGAAACCACTCAATATTGAAAGGAAAGGCCTTCTAATTATTAAACTAAGAACCTACATCTCCAGAAAACTCTTTCTAACAAAATCCTTTTGTGCCAAAGTTTCATAAACCAGTTAATTGGGCTGGATTACTCTAAAATGGAAACAATAACAGTTAATTGGATTAACATGAGATATTTTTCAATATTTATAGAGATAAAGTCTAAACTAAATTTATAGTGAAAACAAATTAACTATTTTAACCTAAAAAATATAATCATCCCGAAATATTTGTTTCTTAAATTTACCAAATTATAATATTTTTTTATAATATTTAATATTGCATATTTTATAAATATAACAATTAATGGTAATAAATATAACATTTAATATTATAGTGTAAGTATATTTTTACTTTTGATTTTTAGTTTTTTTAAAAAAGTCTATTTTATAAATATAATAATTAATGGTAATAAATATAGCATTTAATGTTATAGTTTAAGTCAAATTTAATTTTTTACTTTTAGTTTTTTTTTTTAAAAAGTATATTTTACTTTTATGTGTGTGTGTGTAATGTATTTTGTGTACATTAAATTTCACATCTACTAGCAAAAAAAAAAATTCACATCTAATCATGAGTAAACCAAATATGCAAAATTTCTTAAAATTTAAAAAATCATTTGATATTTCATAAAGTAACATCAATTTAACGAATAATAAACTTTTTAGGCTCCGTTTGATAGTTAGGATAAGAGAGACACGATAGGATAAACTATCATATCATCTCTTAATCCATTATTTAGTGAGCCACCGGGATAGGATAAACCAATCTGTTGACAAGTGACTCCAAACACAAGAGGGGGGTGAATTGTGTGTGAACGGTGCTTTCAAAAAATTTTGGAGAAATAAGTGCTAATTATGAGTTGCGGAAATATTAATGTGAAATAGATAAATCACTTGAAGAATAAATTGCAAACGAGTTAAAAATAAAGTAAATAGTAAGATATAAATAATAATAAAATAAAGTACAGAAATTTAATTGACTGAAAAGTAGAGATAAGGAGTAAAAAAGCACACAACAAATTATCCAGGTTCGGCCACCTAACACCCCTGTGGCCTACGTCCTGTCCCCAAAGCAAACCACTATGGGATTTTCACTAAGACACTAGCTTTTAAATCAGGTTCAGCTAGAAACCTTTACAACTCTAAACCAGAGCAATACGTTCAAGAGATATCACCTCTCTATGAACACCTTGGGATTCCTACCCAAAAATAAATGATTTTCACAAATAAAATGAGACGAAAAAGATACACTCAATAGTGCAGATATAACAAATTGAAGCTCAAATAATACAACTCAAATTTTGTAGAATAAAAAGACTCTCAGAAAATTGTGCTCAAATAAGTGTGAGTGATGAAAAATATTTGACAGAGTTTTTGGCACAAAAATTAAGCACTGCGTCGTTATTGTTGTGTTTAAGAAAGAGCACAGCGTTGTATATTTATAGACCGACCGAGGAGCGTTTGCCCGTTGAGTTTTGATTTGTCCGTTGGAAGATTTGACCGTTGCAGGATGATTATTAAAAGGATTTGTCGTTGCAGCGTTTAAAAAAAGATTTGTCCGTTGGAATTTGTCCGTTGCGTTGAAAACACGGAGACGGCTCGGCATACGACCTCTGAAGACAGCTCGGCAGACGACCTCGCCACATAGCTCGACAGACGACCTCGACACAGCTCGGCATATGACCTCTGAACAGCTCGGCAAAAGACCTCGCACACAGCTCGGTATACGACCTCGACACAGCTCGGCATATGACCTCTGAACAGCTCGGCACGCGACCTCGGTACGCGACCTCATCAGCTCGACAAGGATCATCAGCTCATCACGCGACCTCCTCCTCAGTTCGACATACGACTTACTCAGAGCTCGACATACGACTTCCTCAGATCTCGACACGCGACTTAATCCTCAGCTCGACATCCGAGCTCCTCAGCTCGACATCCGACACGAGATATGCATGTCAAAATATTTTGTGCGTGTGTGATTTAATTTTAATTGAGAGCTTTTTATTACTACTTACAAATTGTCTTAATAAAGATAAATAAATACCCAGAACCCAAAGACTTGAAAAACTATCATTCTTGATACGCGTCTTGGTATTCTTTTCCACTTTTTGCACGGTTGACTATTTGTAAAGCTCCCTTTTGTCAATCATCAAAACCATCCTGTCAAGGCATGTATTCACAGACTCCCCCTTTTTGATGATGACAAACATCTCATGGAGGGAATTTAGTAAAATATAATCATGATATAGCAATGAGATATAAGCATGGTTTTTCAATAAAAGATATCAGAGTTTAAGCACAATATTTAGAAAAACTCCCCCTCACAATAGGCAATACTTAAAATATCACTCCCCCTGAATCATGCATTCATGTAACTCTCCCCCTTTTGGCAACATCAAAAAGTGGGAAAGACAAATAAAGCAAGGCATATATTCAGGATTAAACAAGCATATTTTGATAGTTACGTGATACCAAGCTTGGTGTGTGACAGATGAGCTGGTTGGACATGATTAGCTAGTTGCATAAGACAAATGCGTCACCCACTCATTATTCCGTACTTAAAGAAAATGGAAGGGGAAAAGACCTGCATAAACTCGTTAGCACACTCAAACGCCCAAGTTAGAATTTATTCAAAAAGAAAATGCAATCACAGGCAGTCACTCAATGCATGATTGGTCTAAAATTCCCAACTCGGTTCTTATAAAAAAGAAGCTTTCTTTAGGCAAAGGTTTAGTAAAAATATCTGCAAGTTGTCTAGATGTTTCCACAAACTCAATCATGCAATCACCTTTTTGAACATGATCTCTAATAAAATGGTGCCTAATTTCTATGTGTTTGGTCCGGGAGTGATAAACCGGATTTTTCGTGAGGTTTATGGCACTAGTATTGTCACACTTTATTAGAACAGTTTTCAAATTAATCCCATAATCATTCAACTGTTGTTTCATCCAAATAATCTATGCGCAACAACTACCTGCCGCAACATATTCCGCTTCGGCAGTGGACAAAGCCACACTGGCTTGTTTCTTACTATGCCATGAAACCAAGGCATTCCCAAGTAAGTGACATGTCCCACTAGTGCTTTTTCGGTCCATTTTGCAACCCGTAAAATCAGAATCCGAGTACCCAATAAGTGTGCAGTCAGCACCTTTGGGGTACCATAAACCCATGGTTTGTGTGCCAGTGAGATATCTCATGATGCGTTTTGTAACACCTGAGGACGAGATCGACATCGTATTAGGACGACGTATCGAGACCTCGACCAAGACCTTGTGTCGAGATCCCGTGACTAGATCGTTTGCCGAGATCATTTGTCGAGCTGATGAGACCACGTGTGTAACACCTGAGGACGAGATCGACATCGTATTAGGTCGACGTATCGAGACCTCGACCAAGACCTTGTGTCGAGATCCCGTGACTAGATCGCTGCGAGATCTTTGTCGGTGATGAGACCACGTGCACTAGCCGCCGAAATGAGGAGGTCGGGTGTCGAGTTGATGAAGTCGCGTACCGAGCTGATGAGGACGCAAGTCGAGCTGAGGAGACCGCGTTCACGAACTCGTGTTAGAACCTTGTACGTTTGCACGAGCACTCTTGTCGACATCGTGTCGAGATGACACCTCGTATTATTTCGAACGTTATTCAGCGTTATTATTTTATTGTTTGTAATTATTACATTGTCGGCTTGCCGTTGACCGACAGAGTAGAGGGTAATCATGAGAGGAACGAGTTAACGGGTAGATGATTGATGGGATTGGCATCTTATAGCTGGAGTTACGTTTATACCCCTATCTCGCCAGCTGTATACCACGACCGATTCCCTCACACTCATTCTTTCTCTTTTCTTCTTTCTTCTTCCTTCCTTCTGCTCTGTGTTTCGTTGTTTTCTTTAAAAATCTCCATCGACGAAACCGTGAGTTCCATCGAGATTCTGCACAAGATTTCTTCATCAATCTTGTTCATCATCAACTTCTCGACCCATATCTCGTCTGATCGACCATCACCATTGAGGTATGAAGAACAGATTTTCTTTCATCGTACTCTTGTTTAGCGCTAAATCTTCTTCCATTTTTAACCAGTTTATGCTTCCAAATCATATCAAATTGATGGGTTTTCTTCTTCACAATATTACCTATCTTTTTAATCGATTAATTGGGCTTGTAAAACAAATTTCTTTCTCTGTTTTTACGCAATCGGCGGTGCCCGTAAACCTTCATTTTTGGTTCGCTTTGATTTTCTTGTTTCTCATTCGTTGCTTCCGGTTATTGTTGTTGTCGATCTATCTCGTTGAAGCATCGGATAACTTTTCATGAAATTTTGATCGAAATCCTAACTTTGTGTTAGAGGAAAAATATCTTTCAGTTCTTGAGTTTTATATTTTTACGGGTTGTGGTTGAGTTTGGGGATGAGAGAGTTAGATGTATTGGAACCCATAGATCGATCGAGTTGTGTTTGTTTTAGGAAGTCCGATTCAGAGATCGAGCGATTTCAGAATCGAGGTGTACGGAAAGCGAATCAAAGGACGCCAGCAAAGAATCCAGATCGAGGATTGTATGCGTGTCGAGGTCGATGAAAGCGTCGATGTAGAAGTCGTTGTCGAGTTCGTTGAAGACAGCCGTGTCGAGATCGAGTAAGAGAAGTCGTTGTCGAGCTCTTTGAAGACAAATTGTCGAGGTCGTTGTCGGCAAAGATTAACTTGGAGTTCGGTAAGGGCGCTTCACATTAATATTTTCATAGTATGTAAGGGCAACTCCTAGATATCTCTAAGGCTTTATTTTATAAGTCCTTAAATAAGGGCATTTCATATTCTACGTGGTTATGTTATTGTGTATGGATTTTCCTGATTTGTGTCGAAATAAATGTTGTGATATGATTGAGTTTTTGCATGTATTTAATATGTGATTGAATATATGTCGTGAATTGTGTTTGCATGTTGAATTGCGTTTCTTCATGTCGAGCTTGCTCTTTTATTTGACATGCGGTTGAATATCTTGTGTTTAACTCTTTGAATATCGTATCTGTGGTGTTCATCGAGTGAGCGAGCTAGGTGAGTCGTATGACGTTTTGAGCCGTGACCGGATAATCGAGGGTGCTAGGTCCCCTTTTTGTTTACGGGAGATTGACTAGACGTCGCCACGCCACGGGACCTGAGTTATCGCCCTAGGGAGAGCGAGGATCCCAAGGCTTTACTGGACTTTCCGACATACTGATGCAGCGTGTGCATTCGGAAAATTGTCGAGTCGAGAGAAAATGGATTTGCGAGTTGTGTCGAGTTTACAGTGAGATGGTCGAGTCACGTCGGTGAATGTTATACTTTGCTGTTTGCTTATATTTTTATGTCGAGCTTATCTTGAATTGTTGAGAAGTTGACCCTTTCCCGTGGTGCCTTCAATCCATGACGGTTACCCAGGCGAGGTCGAGCGCGGGTAACTCGGCGATGAAGCGATGCCGAGGAGGAGCTCGACGAGGACCCGAGTGACGACCTCTATCTGTCGTGATTGTTTATTTGTTGGATGTTGGTTTTTCTGAGGACTGTTCTTGTATTTCTTTTGTGTTCGAGGTCGTGACCAGTTTGGGCAGTGTTGTGTTGTTGCTCTGAGGTAGACTGGTGGTCTTACTTTTGGAGCAGCCCGTGGGAGTCTGTAAGTACCCCAGGTATGATTACTCTTTTGAAGTCGTCGTACCTTAGGTGTACTTTCTTTACACATTTGCTACTCTGTATTTTGTATACATTATTATTTCGAGTGATATATATATGTGTATGTTATACATGTATGTTTTATTTGAATTTAAGTCTTGTGTCTTAGTTGCACCATGTTTGAAAAAGTCGTAATTACTCGATGTGCACGAGTTGGTTTTATAAAAAAAAATATATCGTATTTTTAAAAGGCACAAGAGTTTTGTTTTTAAAACACATCTCTTATAGGTTTATGTTGAGCTTGGTGTGTTGAGCTCGGTAACTCGAGCTCGGTATATTGAGCTCGATAGCGGTCCGAAGCAGTCGTTACACTGATATCAGGCGATTCGGTTCGATCGAGCCGCATAGGAATTTGGGTAGATCACTATGTCGGGTTATGTGTTGGGTACCTAGTTGTATTGTGTTGATTCTTTGTTTGATTAAGTGAAGCACTTATTGCTTGAGAAATTGTTTGAACTGTTTCTTGATTGAAGCGGTGTGTTTTAACACATCCTTATTGTGAGATTCTCGACAGGTTTTGAACTTTGTGGAATCTAATGCCACCTCGTAGGAATACGACATCCGCAGCGAGAATGTCGACATGGAACGAGCTATTCAAGCTATGACCGAGATGGCGGCAGCCATGGCTCAACAATCACTGCCGCAACTCAACAGGCTAACGCGATGGCTCAACAGAGCGGCGTTAACTCGGCAGAACTTGCGGCAAAGAACAAAGAACGAGCGAAATCTTTGAAGCGAGAGGATTGGCCGACTTCAGAAGCATGATCCACCGAGTTCTACGGTGAGCCAAATCCGGATAAAGCGGATCTTTGGATGCAAGAGATCGAGAAGATCTTTGAGGCACTTCATTGCGGGACAACGTGAAGGTCGACTATGCCACCTACTTACCGCTAGGAGACGCAGAGTATTGGTGGAGAGGAGTGAAGCAAACATTTATAGCGTAACATCGCGAGATGACCTGGGAGCTTTTTCGTGAAAGGTTTTTGGACAAGTACTTCCGGATCTTGCCGCGAGCCGAGAAGGAGCAGGAATTTCTTCAAGCAACAAGGCAACTTGGCGGTGTCAGTATGCGGCCAAATTCGAATCGTTGGCGAGGTATTTCAGTCCATTTCGTGACCGAGTTGACCAGAGATGGTTGAGTGAGAGATTCCAACGGGATTGAGATTCGACATTCGAAGTCGATGAGTGTCGTTGAGGATCGAAATCTCCAAGAGTGATTGATCGATGTGTCGAGGTAGAAGGAGTAAGGAGCCACAAGAAGAAGGCTGTTGTGGGCGGACCGGTGAGACCCAGTGCGGGGCGGATTTGCACGAAGCGGAAACCACCGCATAAGAGGCCTTACGACCGACCTCGGGGAACAACAACAGGGCGATGTCGTCCGATGACCCAAGTACCGAGGAGTGGAGGTCAGGCCGGTGTCGAGGTGATTTGCTACCGATGTGGAAAGTCGGGACATTACGCGAGTAATCAGACTCGAAGGAGGAGGTGTGTTTCAACCGCAAGAAGCCAGGACATTTTGCTAAGGATTGTCCTACACCTAAAAGTCAACCGACTATGCTTGCGGCAAAGGCCAAAGGAAAGCGTCAAGTGGCTAAAGGCGTAGTTTTACGCATGAGTGGCGAGGAAGCGGTCGAGTGATGATCTTATCCAAGGTGAATGTGAGATCGAGGGTAAATCCTTATCCGTTCTTTTTGATTCGTGCAACCCATTCCTTTATTTCTTCCGATTGTGTGAACCATTTGAGCTTATTTGTGGCGCTTTACCGTTTAAATTAGTAGTTACAACCCGGTACTAAAACCTTAGTCACAAACACTGCATGTCTTAATTGTGTAGTGGTTATTCGAGTAGAAAGTTTGTGGTCAATTTGGTTTGTTTACCTCTTAAGGGCTTAGATGTTATCCTCGGGATGGATTGGTTGTCACACCACCATGTCCTTTTGGGTGTGCCCGTAAAGCTGTAATTTTTCCAGACCTTGAGTCTCCAATTATCTTTCTGCGAGCGTATTGGAGTTTCTTTGAAAGAAGGAACTAGGGAATACATGTATCTGGCTAGTTCGGAAGTTTTCCAGCGGATCGACGTGAAGAATGTTCCGGTGGTGTGTGATTTTGAGGGCGTTTTCCCGAAGACGCGTGCCAGGATTACCACCAAGACGAGAGGTCGAGTTCTCCATCGACTGATTCCAGGAACAGGACCGATTTCCAAAGCGCCGTCTGTGATGTCTCCTGCCGAGATGAAAGAGTGAAGTCCCGGATCGAACACTTGGAGTCGAAGCAATTCATACGACCGAGCGTGTCACCGTGGGGAGCTCGGTGTTGTTGGTTAAGAAGAAGGATGGACGATCAAGGTCGTGCGTGGACTATCGCGAGCTCAACAAGGTTACCGTGAAGAACCGTTATCCGTTACCACGTATTGACGACTTGATGGACCAACCGTGGAGCGGCGATCTTTTCCAAGATAGACTTGAAGTCGGGCTACCATCGATTCAAGTGAAGGAGGAAGATGTCGCCAAAAGCGGCTTCCAGGACTAGATACGGTCACTACGAGTACTTGGTGATGCCGTTTGGAGTAGCGAATCGCCACGGTGTGTTTATGGACTACATGAACAGGATTTTCCATTCGCTTTTGGATCAGTTCGTTGTAGTGTTCATCGGCGACATATTGATTTACTCGAGGAACCGAGAAGAGCACGCAGAACACCTATGTCGAGTACTACGGATATTACGAGATAAGCAACTCTATGCCAACCTGTCGAAGTGTGAATTTTGGCTTGAAGAAGTGAATTTTCTTGGTCACGTAATTTCCAGAGAAGGGATAGCGTGGATCCAACTAAGATTGGCGGTGATAGCATGGGAACAGACTAAGGCGATTCTGAGATCGGGAGTTTTGTCGGCTTAGCGTGCTATTACCGAAGATTCATTGAAGGTTTCTCGAAGATTGTCGCGCCTCTTTACGATTGGCGAGGAAGAATCAACCTTTTGCTTGGGCCAGGAGTGTGAAGCCGATTTTCAACGGCTGAAGGAGCTTTTGGCAGCGGCGCTTTGTCTGATTTTGCCTCAACCCAAGAGCCTTTCGAGGTGTATTGTGATGCGTCACACCAGGGTTTAGGATGCGTCTTTGATGCAACATCGGAAGGTAGTCGCGTATGCTTCTAGGCGACTTAAGATTCACGAGAGGAACTATCCTACTCACGACTTGGAGCTAGCGGCCAGATGGTTTTTCTTGGCGAAGATATGGAGGCACTACCTTTACGGAGCACTCTTCGCTTTCAGCGATCACAAGAGCTTGAAGTACCTGTTCGACCGAAGGAACTCAACATGCGTCAACGTAGATGGGCGAAATTTCTCAAGGACTACGACTTTACGTTGGAATACCATCCCGTAAGGCTAACGTAGTAGCGGATGCGTTGAGCGGGAAGAGCGTTTTAACCTCGGTAATGATGATCAAGGAGTTGGAGATGCTCGAGAAGTTCCGAGATTTGAAGTTGAGTGTTGAAGTTTCACCGGAAGGCGAGATTTGGTATGCTTACCATTTCTAACAGATTGTTGGGCGAGATCCGAGACCAGCAAGTTCATGACGAGCTTCGCAAGAGAAGATTGATTGATAAGCGCAAGGAAAGCGGCGAATTTCAGGTCGGGCGGACGACATCTTGAGGTGCAATGGCGAGTGTGCGTGCCTAACGATCCGAAGTGAGGAAGTTGATTCTCGGCCGAAGCGCGCATAAGAGCAACTTTAGTATTCATCCAGAGTTCTGAAGATGTATCAAGACATGAAGAAGCATTTTTGGTGGTCCGAATGAAGAAGCAAGTGGCCGAGCACGTAGCTTCATGTTTGGCGTGTCGAAGCGAAGGTGGAGCACCAACGACTGCGGGAATGCTACAATAAACGGCGTGCGGTATGGAAATGGGACGGTATTTCCATGGATTTCGTTGTAGGTTTGCGAAGACGCGAAGAAGAATGATTCGATTTGGGTGATCGTCGACCGATTGACCAAATCGCTCATTTCTTACCAAAGGAGGTCGACATACAACGTGGAAAAGTCGACCGAGATCTACATCGCGGAGATAGTACGACTTCATGGAATACCCTCTTCGATCGTGTCGGACCGAGATCCGAAGTTCACGTCTCATTTTTGGAGGGAATTGCAAGGAAGCGATGGGAACCGAGCTCGAGCTTAGCTCGGCATATCATCCACGATCGACGGTCGACCGAGAGAACGATCCAATCGCTTGAAGATTTGTTGCGAGCTTATGCGTTAGATCACCGAGGAAGTTGGGACGACGTCTTACCATTGGTGGAGTTCACATACAACAACGGTTTCCATGCGAGTATTGGGATGGCACCTTTTGAAGCGGCATATGGGCGGAAATGTCGACGCCTCTTTGTTGGTACCAGGACGGCGAGCGAACCGTCGTAGGACCAGATATGATCCAGCGGACTACCGAGAAGATCCGTTTGATCGAGATCGGATGCGAACATCTCAAAGTCGGCGTAAGAGTTATGCGGACCAACGACGTCGACCACTCGAGTTCGAGGAAGGAGAACATGTATTTCTTAGAGTCACCCCCACTCTGGAGTTGGTCGAGCGATCAAATCCAAGAAACTTACCCTAAATTCATTGGACCTTACCGCATTCTTCGTCGTATTGGTCCGGTGGCATATCAATTTCCTTACCCCATTCTTGTCGAACATCCACGGCGTCTTTCACGTCTCACAATTGCGGAAGTATGTTTAGGCCCTTCTCATGTCATCGAACCGGATGTGATTCAACCGAAGGGCGACCTATCTTTTGAAGCGTTACCAGCAAGAATCGTTGATCGGAAAGCCAAACAGTTCGCGGAACAAAGAGATTCAACTTGTCAAGGCCGTGGGATCAAAAGGCGGGAGATGCGACTTGGGAGGCTGGAGGAGAAGATGAAGATTCAAGACCACGAACTTTTACGAGGTAAGAATCTTATTTGCAATTTCGAGGACGAAATTTTTTAGAGGAGAGATTGTAACACCTGAGGGCGAGATCGACATCGTATTAGGTCGACGATCGAGACCTCGACCAAGACCTTGTGTCGAGATCCGTGACTAGATCGTTTGCCGAGATCTTTTGTCGGTGATGAGACCACGCGTGCACTAGGCTGAGGTGAGGAGGTCGGGTGTCGAGTTGATGAAGTCGCGTCTGCAGCCGATGAGGGCGCAAGTCGGTGAGAGACGCGTTCACGAACTCGTGTTAGAACCTTATGCGTTTGCACGAGCACTCTTGTCGACATCGTGTCGAGATGACACCTCGTATTATTTCGAGCGTTATTCAGCGTTATTATTTTATTGTTTGTAATTATTACATTGTCGGCTTGCTGGCCAAACAGTAGAGGGTAATCATGAGAGGAACGAGTTAACGGGTAGATGATTGATGGGATTGGCATCTTATAGCTGGAGTTACGTTTATACCCCTATCTCGCCAGCTGTATACCACGACCGATTCCCTCACACTCATTCTTTCTCTTTTCTTCTTTCTTCTTCCTTCCTTCTGCTCTGTGTTTCGTTGTTTTCTTTAAAAATCTCCATCGACGAAACCGTGAGTTCCATCGAGATTCTGCACAAGCTTTCTTCATCAATCTTGTTCATCATCAACTTCTCGACCCATATCTCGTCTGATCGACCATCACCATTGAGGTATGAAGAACAGATTTTCTTTCATCTGTGCTACTGTTTAGCGCTAATTCTTCTTCCATTTTTAACCAGTTTTATGCTTCCAAATCATATCAAATTGATGGGTTTTCTTCTTCACAATATTACCTATCTTTTTAACCGATTAATTGGGCTTGTAAAACAAATTTCTTTCTCTGTTTTTCTGCAATCGGCAGTGCCCAGAAACCTTCATTTTTGGTTCGTTTCGATTTTCTTGTTTCTCATTCGTTGCTTCTGGTTATTGTTGTTGTCGATCTATCTGTTGAAGCATCAGATAACTTTTCATGAAATTTTGATCGAAATCCCTAACTTTGTGTTAGAGGAAAAATATCTTTCAGTTCTTGAGTTTTATATTTTTCTGGGTTGTGGTTGAGTTTGGGGATGAGAGAGTTAGATGTATTGGAACCCATAGATCGATCTGAGTTGTGTTTGTTTTAGGAAGTCGATTCAGAGATCGAGCGATTTCGAATCGAGGTGTCTGCGAAAGCGAATCAAAGGACCGGAGCGTGAGAATCCAGATCGAGGATTGTACGTGTCGAGGTCGACTGAAAGCGTACGTGTCGAAGTCGTTGTCGAGTTCGTTGAAGACAGCCGTGTCGAGATCGAGTAAGAGAAGTCGTTGTCGAGCTCTTTGAAGACAGCTGTGTCGAGGTCGTTGTCGAGCAGCATTAACTTGGAGTTCGGTAAGGGCGCTTCACATTAATATTTTCATAGTATGTAAGGGCAACTCCTAGATATCTCTAAGGCTTTATTTTATAAGTCCTTAAATAAGGGCATTTCATATTCTACGTGGTTATGTTATTGTGTATGGATTTTCCTGATTTGTGTCGAGCTGAAATGTTGTGATATGATTGAGTTTTTGCATGTATTTAATATGTGATTGAATATATGTCGTGAATTGTGTTTGCATGTTGAATTGCGTTTCTTCATGTCGAGCTTGCTCTTTTATTTGACATGCGGTTGAATATCTTGTGTTTAACTCTTTGAATATCGTATGCGGCGAATTGTTCATCGAGTGAGCGAGCTAGGTGAGTCGTATGACGTTTTGAGCCGTGACCGGATGGCGAGGGTGCTAGGTCCCCTTTTTGTTTACGGAGATTGACTAGACGTCGCCACGCTCACGGGACCTGAGTTGATCGGTCCTAGGGAGAGCGAGGATCCCAAGGCTTTGGACTTTCCGACATACTGATGCAGCGTGTGCATTCGGAAAATTGTCGAGTCGAGAGAAAATGGATTTGCGAGTTGTGTCGAGTTTAGAGTGAGATGGTCGAGTCACGTCGGTGAATGTTATACTTTCTTTGTTTGCTTATATTTTTATGTCGAGCTTATCTTGAATTGTTGAGAAGTTGACCCTTTCCCGTGGTGCCTTCAATCCATGACGGTTACCCAGGCGATGTCGAGGGCGCAGTAACTCGGCGATGAGACGATGCCGAGGAGGAGCTCGACGAGGACCCGAGTGACGACCTCTATCTGTCGTGATTGTCTGTTTGTTGGATGTTTGTTTTTCTCGAGGACCGCATTTCGTTTTCTTTTGTGTTCGAGGTCGTGACCGATTTAGGCGATGTTGTTTTGTTGCTACAGGTATACTTGGTGGTCTTACTTTTGGAGCAGCCCCTGCGTGGGAGTCTGCCGGAAGTACCCCAGTATGATCGCTCTTTTGAAGTCGTCGTACCTTAGGTGTATTTTCTTTACACATTTGCTACTCTGTATTTTGTATACATTATTATTTCGAGTGATATATATATGTGTATGTTATGCATGTATGTTTTATTAGAATTTAAGTCTTGTGTCTTGGTTGCACCATGTTTCGAAAAGCTGTAATTACTCTGATGTGCACGAGTTGGTTTTATAAAAAAAAAAATATATATCGTATTTTTAAAAGGCACAAGAGTTTTGTTTTTAAAACACATCTCATATAGGTTTATGTTGAGCTTGGTGTGTTGAGCTCGGTAACTCGAGCTCGGTATATTGAGCTCGGTAGCGGTCCGGAAACGGGTCGTTACAACGTGCACCAGCTGCTGAACTGAGGAGGTCGCGTGTCGAGTTGATGAAGTCGTGTACCGAGCTGATGAGGACGCAAGTCGAGCTGAGGAGACCGCGTTCACGAACTCGTGTTAGAACCTTGTACGTTTGCACGAGCACCCTTGTCGACATCGTGTCGAGATGACACCTCGTATTATTTCGAACGTTATTCAGCGTTATTATTATATTGTTTGTAATTATTACATTGTCGGCTTGCCGTTGACCGACAGAGTAGAGGGTAATTATGAGAGGAACGAGTTAACGGGTAGATGATTGATGGGATTGGCATCTTATAGCTGGAGTTACGTTTATACCCCTTTCTCGCCAGCTGTATACCACGACCGATTCCCTCACACTCATTCTTTCTCTTTTCTTCTTTCTTCTTCCTTCCTTCTGCTCTGTGTTTCGTTGTTTTCTTCAAAAATCTCCATCGACGAAACCGTGAGTTCCATCGAGATTCTGCACAAGCTTTCTTCATCAATTTTGTTCATCATCAACTTCTCGACCCATATCTCGTCTGATCGACCATCACCATTGAGGTATGAAGAACAGATTTTTATCTTCTTCGTGCTACTGTTTAGCGCTAATTCTTCTTCCATTTTTTAACCAGTTTTATGCTTCCAAATCATGTCAAATTGATGGGTTTTCTTCTTCACAATATTACCTATCTTTCTAACCGATTAATTGGGCTTGTAAAACAAATTTCTTTCTCTGATTTCTGCAATCGGCGCTCGAAACCTCCATTTTTGGTTCGTTTCGATTTCTTGTTTTTCATTCGTTGCTTCGATTATTGTTGTTGTCGATCTTTCTTGAAGCATCGATAACTTTTTCATGAAATTTTGATCGAAATCCCTAACTTTGTGTTAGAGGAAAAATATCTTCGATCCTTGAGTTTTATATTTTTACGGGTTGTGGTTGAGTTTGGGGAAGAGAGTTAGATGTATTGGAACCTATAGATCGATCTGAGTTGTGTTTGTTTTAGGAAGTCCGATTCAGAGATCGAGTGATTTCGAATCGAGGTGTACGGAAAGCGAATCCAAGGGCGCGAGCGTGAATCCGAACGAGGATCAGACGCGTGTCGAGGTCGACCGAGAAGCGTCCGTGTCGAAGTCGTTGTCGAGTTCGTTGAAGACAGCCGTGTCGAGATCGAGTAAGAGAAATCGTTGTCGAGCTCTTAGAAGACAGCTGTGTCGAGGTCGTTGTCGAGCAGCATTAACTTGGAGTTCGGTAAGGGCAACTTCTAGATATCTCTAAGGCTTTATTTTATAAGTCCTTATGTAAGGGCGCTTCACATTAATATTTTCATAGTATGTAAGGGCGCTTCACATTAATATTTTCGTAGTATGCTAGCGTAAGGGCATTTCATATTCTACGTGGTTATGTTATTGTGTATGGATTTCCTGATTTGTGTCGAGCTGAAATGTTGTGATATGATTGAGTTTTTGCATGTATTTAATATGTGATTGAATATATGTCGTGAAGTGTGTATTGCATGTTGAATTGCGTTTCTTCATGTCGAGCTTGCTCTTTTATTTGACATGCGGTTGAATATCTTGTGTTTAACTCTTTGAATATCGTATCACGTGGTGTTCATCGAGTGAAGCGAGCTAGGTGAGTCGTATGGCGTTTTGAGCCGTGACCCGGATAAGCGAGGGTGCTAGGTCCCCTTTTTGTTTACGGAGATTGACTAAACGTCGCCACGCTTCACGGGACTGAGTTAGTATCCTAGGGAGAGCGAGATCCCAAGGCTTGGCTGGACTTTCCGACATACTGATGCAGCGTGTGCATTCCGGAAAATTGTCGAGTCGAGAGAAAATGGATTTGTGAGTTGTGTCGAGTTTAGAGTGAGATGGTCGAGTCACGTCGGTGAATGTTATACTTTCTTTGTTTGTTTATATTTTTATGTCGAGCTTATCTTGAATTGTTGAGAAGTTGACCCTTTCCGTGGTGCCTTCAATTCATAGCGGTTACCCGAGGCGATGTCGAGCGCGAGGAACTCGGCGATGAAGCGATCTTGAGGAGGAGCTCGACGAGGACCCGAGTGGCGACCTCTATCCTGTCGTGATTGTTTATTTGTTGGATGTTTGTTTTTCCGAGGACTGTACTTGTTTTTCTTTGTGTTCGAGGTCGTGACCAGTTTAGGCGGTGTTGTTTTGTTGCTCTGAGGTAGGCTGGTGGTCTTACTTTTGGAGCGGCCCCTGCGTGAGTCTGTGGAGTACCCCAGGTATGATCGCTCTTTTGAAGTTGTCGTACCTTAGGTGTATTTTCTTTGCACATTTGCTACTCTGTATTTTGTATACATTATTATTCGGGTGATATATATATATGTATGTTATGCATGTATGTTTTATTTGAATTTAAGTCTTGTGTCTTAGTTGCACCATGTTTGAAAAAGTAAATACTCGATGTGCACGAGTTGCTTTTATAAAAAAAATATATCGTATTTTTAAAAGGCACAAGACTTTTGTTTTTAAAACACATCTCATATAGGTTTATGTTGAGCTTGGTGTGGTGAGCTCGGTAACTCGTGCTCTGTATATTGTGCTCGGTAGCGGTCCTAAGCGGTCGTTACATTGTTAGTATCGAGCGATTCGGTTCACCGAGCCGTGCATAGAATTTGATCGTCACATGTCGGGTTATGTGTTGGGTACCTAATTGTATTATGTTGTTTCTTTGTTTGATTAAGTGAAGCACTTATTGCTTGAAAAATTGTTTGAGCTGTTTCTTGATTGAAGCGGTGTGTTTTAACACATCCTTGTGTGAGATTCGACGGGGTTTTGAACTTTATGGAATCTAATGCCACCTCGTAGGAATACGACATCCGCAACCGAGAACGCCGACATGGAGCAGGCTATTCAAGCTATGGCCGAGATGGCGGCAGCCATGGCTCAACAATCACCGCTGGCTCAACAGTTAACGCGATGGCTCAACAGACGGCAACGTTAACTCAAACAGAACTTGCGGCAGACAGAACGAAGCGAGCGAAATCTTTGAAGCTAGAGGATTGGCCGACTTCAGGAAGCATGATCCACCGAAGTTCTACGGTGAGCCAAATCCGGATAAAGCTGAACCGACTATGCTTGCGGCAAGGGCCAAAGGGAAGCGTCAGGTAGCTAAAGGCAGAGTTTTCTGCATGAGTGGCGAGGAAGCAGAACGAGCTGATGATCTTATCCAAGGTGAATGTGAGATCGAGGGTAAATCCTTATCCGTTCTTTTTGATTCGGGTGCAACCCATTCCTTTATTTCTTCTGATTGTGTGAACCATTTGAACTTGACTGCGGATCGCTACCGTTTAAATTAGTAGTTACAACCCCACCGCTAAAACCTTAGTCACAAACACTTGCATGTCTTAATTGTGTAGTGATTATTCGTGAGTAGAAAGTTTGTGGTCAATTTGGTTTGTTTGCCTCTTAAGGGCTTAGATGTCATCCTCGGGATGGATTGGTTGTCACACCACCATGTCCTTTTGGTGTGCCAGTAAAGCGTAATTTTCCAGGACCTTGGAGTCTCCAATTATCTTCTGCCGAGCGTATTGGAGTTTCTTTGAAAGAAGGAATTAGGGAATACATGTATCTAGCTAGTTCGGAAGTTTTCCAGCCGGTCGACGTGAAGAATGTACGGTGGTGTGTGATTTTGAGGGCGTTTTCAAGGCGTGCGGGATTACCACCAAGATGCTGAGGTCGAGTTCTCCATCGACTGATTCGAGAACAGGACCGATTTCAAAGCGCCGTCTGGGATGTCTCTGCCGAGATGAAAGAGTGAAGTCCCGGATCGAACACTTGGAGTCGAAGCAATTCATACGACCGAGCGTGTCACCGTAGGAGCTCGGTGTTGTTGGTTAAGAAGAAGGATGGGCGATCAAGGCCGTGCGTGGACTATCGCGAGCTCAACAAGGTTCTTGTGAAGAACCGTTATCCGTTACCACGTATTGACGACTTGATGGACCAACCGTGGAGCGGCGATCTTTCCAAGATAGACTTGAAGTCGGGCTACCATCGATTCGCGTGAAGGAGGAGATGTCGCCAAAACAGCTTTCAGGACTAGATACGGTCACTACGAGTACTTGGTGATGCCGTTTGGGTGACAAATGCGCCACGGTGTGTTTATGGACTGCATGAACAGGATTTTCCATTCGTTTTGGATCGATTCGTTGTAGTGTTCATCGACGACATATTGATTTACTCGAGGAACCGAGAAGAGCACGCAGAACACCTATGTCGAGTACTACGGATATTACGAGATAAGCAACTCTATGCCAACTGTCGAAGTGTGAATTTTGGCTTGAAGAGGTGAATTTTCTTGGTCACGTGATTTCCAGGAGAAGGGATAGGCGTGGATCCAACTAAGATTGGCGGTGATAGCATGGGAACGACCTAAGACGATTCTACGAGATCGGGAGTTTTGTCGGCTTAGCGAGGATATTACGAAGATTCATTGAAGGTTTCTCGAAGATTGTCGCGCCTCTTTACGATCGACGAGGAAGAATCAACCTTTGCTTGGGCCAGGAGTGCGGCCGGTTTTCAACGGCGGAAGGAGCTTTTGACGACAGCGGCGCTTTGTCTTGATTTTGCCTCAACCCGAAGAGCCTTTCGAGGTGTATTGTGATGCGTCACACCAGGGATTGGGATGCGTGCTGATGCAACATCGAAAGGTGGTCGCGTATGCTTCAAGACAGCTCAAGATTCACGAGAGGAACTACCCTACTCACGACTTGGAGCTAGCAGCAGAGTTTTCTTGGCCGAAGATATGGAGGCACTACCTTTACGAGCACTCTTCTTTGCTTTCAGCGATCACAAGAGCTTGAAGTACTGTTCGACCGTAAAGAGCTCAACATGCGTCAACGTAGATGGGACGTAATTTCTCAAGGACTACGACTTTACGTTGGAATACCATCCGGTAAGGCTAACGTAGTAGCGGATGCGTTGGCGGGAAGAGCGTTTTAACCTCGGTAATGATGATCAAGGAGTTGGAGATGCTCGAGAAGTTCCGAGATTTGAAGTTAGTGTCGAAGTTTCACCAGGAAGCCGAGATTTGGTATGCTTACCATTTCTAACAGATTGTTGGGCGAGATCCGAGACCAGCAAGTTCATGACGAGCTTCGCAAGAGAAGATTCATTGATAAGCGCAAGGAAGGCGGCGAATTTCAGGTCGGGGCGGACGACATCTTGAGGTGCAATGGCCGAGTGTGCGTGCCTAACGCATCCGAGCCGAGGAAGTTGATTCTCGGCGAAGCGCATAAGAGCAACTTTAGTATTCATCCAGAGTTACGAAGATGTATCAAGACTTGAAGAAGCATTTTTGGTGGTCGGAATGAAGAAGCAAGTGGTCGAGCACGTAGCTTCATGTTTGGCGTGTCGAAGCGAAGGTGGAGCACCAACGACTGCGGGAATGCTCTGATAATCGCTGACGTACCGGTATGGAAATGGGACGATATTTCCATGGATTTCGTTGTAGGTTTGCGAAGACGCAGAAGAAGAATGATTCGATTTGGGTGATCGTCGGCCGATTGACCAAATCTGCCATTTCTTGCCAATGAGGTCGACATACAACGTGGAAAAGGCGACCGAGATCTACATCGCGAGATAGTACGACTTCATGGAATACCTCTTCGATCGTGTCGGACCGAGATCCGAAGTTCACGTCTCATTTTGGAGGGAATTGCAAGGAGCGATGGGACTCGAGCTCAGGCTTCGCTCGGCATATCATCCACAGGCTGCCGGCCAGACTGAGAGAGCGATCCCATCGCTTTAAGATTTGTTGCGGGCTTGTATGTTAGATCACCGAGGAAGTTGGGACGACGTCTTACCATTGGTGGAGTTCACATACAATAACAGCTTTCCATGCGAGTATTGGGATGGCACCTTTTGAAGCGGCTGTATGGGCCGGAAATGTCGACGCCTCTTTGTTGGTACCAGGGCGGCGAGCGAACTGTCGTAGGAGCAGATATGATCCGGCAGACTACCGAGGAGATCCGGTGGATCAGAGAGCGGAGGCGGACATCTCAAAGTGGACGGAAGAGTGATGGAGACCAACGACGTCGACCACTCGAGTTCGAGGAAGGAGAACATGTATTTCTTAGAGTCACCCCACTCTTTGGAGTTGGTCGAGCGATCAAATCCAAGAAACTTACCCTAAATTCATTGGACCTTACCAGATTCTTCGTCGTATTGGTCCAAAGTGGCATATCGATTGCCTGACCCCCATTCTTGTCTAACATCCACGACGTCTTCCACGTCTCACAATTGCGGAAGTATGGTTTCGTCCCTTCTCATGTCATCGTACCGGATGTGGTTCAACCGAAGGGCGACCTATCTTTCAAGCGTTACGGCAAGGATCGTTGATCGGAAAGCCAAGCGATTCGCGGAACAAAGAGATTCAACTTGTCAAAGTTGTGTGGGATCAAAAGGCGGGTGATGCGACTTGGGAGCTGGAGGAGAAGATGAAGATTCAACCACTGAACTTTCTCGAGGTAAGAATCTTATTTGCAATTTCGAGGACGAAATTTTTTAGAGGAGAGATTGTAACACCTGAGGACGAGATCGACATCGTATTAGGGCGACGTGCTCGAGACCTCGACCAAGACCTTGTGTCGAGATCCCGTGACTAGATCGTTCTGAGATCATTTGTCGGTGATGAGACCACGCACCACCACCGAACCGAGGAGGTCGCGTGTCGAGTTGATGAAGTCGTGTACCGAAATGATGAGGACGCAAGTCGGTGAGGAGACCGCGTTCACGAACTCGTGTTAGAACCTTGTGCGTTTGCACGAGCACCGCTTGTCGACATCGTGTCGAGATGACACCTCGTATTATTTCGAGCGTTATTCAAGTTATTATTATATTGTTTGTAATTATTACATTGTCGGCTTGCCGCTGGCCAAACAGTAGAGGGTAATTATGAGAGGAACGAGTTAACGGGTAGATGATTGATGGGATTGGCATCTTATAGCTGGAGTTACGTTTATACCCCTTTCTCGCCAGCTGTATACCACGACCGATTCCCTCACACTCATTCTTTCTCTTTTCTTCTTTCTTCTTCCTTCCTTCTGCTCTGTGTTTCGTTGTTTTCTTCAAAAATCTCCATCGACGAAACCGTGAGTTCAATCGAGATTCTGCACAAGCTTTCTTCATCAATTTTGTTCATCATCAACTTCTCGACCCATATCTCGTCTGATCGACCATCACCATTGAGGTATGAAGAACAGATTTTTATCTTCTTCGTGCTACTGTTTAGCGCTAATTCTTCTTCCATTTTTAACCAGTTTTATGCTTCCAAATCATGTCAAATTGATGGGTTTTATTCTTCATAATATTACCTATCTTTTTAACCGATTAATTGGGCTTGTAAAACAAATTTCTTTCTCTGATTTCTGCAATCGGCAGTGCCCAGAAACCTCCATTTTTGGTTCGTTTCGATTTCTTGTTTTTCATTCGTTGCTTCTGATTATTGTTGTTGTCGATCTTTCATTGAAGCATCGATAACTTTTTCATGAAATTTTGATCGAAATCCCTAACTTTGTGTTAGAGGAAAAATATCTTTCGATCCTTGAGTTTTATATTTTCTGGGTTGTGGTTGAGTTCGGGGAAGAGAGAGTTAGATGTATTGGAACCTATAGATCGATCTGAGTTATGTTTGTTTTAGGAAGTCTGATTCCCGAGATCGAGTGATTCCGAATCGAGGTGTACGGGAAAGCGAATCCAAGGGCGAAGCGTGAATCGAGCGAGGGTATGCGTGTCGAGGTCGGCGAGAAGCGTACGTGTCGAAGTCGTTGTCGAGTTCGTTGAAGACAGCCGTGTCGAGATCGAGTAAGAGAAATCGTTGTCGAGCTCTTAGAAGACAGCTGTGTCGAGGTCGTTGTCGAGCAGCATTAACTTGGAGTTCGGTAAGGGCAACTTCTAGATATCTCTAAGGCTTTATTTTATAAGTCCTTATGTAAGGGCGCTTCACATTAATATTTTCATAGTATGTAAGGGCGCTTCACATTAATATTTTCGTAGTATGCTAGCGTAAGGGCATTTCATATTCTACGTGGTTATTTTATTGTGTATGGATTTCCTGATTTGTGTCGAGCTGAAATGTTGTGATATGATTGAGTTTTTGCATGTATTTAATATGTGATTGAATATATGTCGTGAAGTGTGTATTGCATGTTGAATTGCGTTTCTTCATGTCGAGCTTGCTCTTTTATTTGACATGCGGTTGAATATCTTGTGTTTAACTCTTTGAATATCGTATGCGGCGAATTGTTCATCGAGTGAGCGAGCTAGGTGAGTCGTATGACGTTTTTGAGCCGTGACCCGGATAAGCGAGGTGCTAGGTCCCCTTTTTGTTTACGGAGATTGACTAGACGTCGCCACGCTCACGGGACCTGAGTTGAGTATCCTAGGGAGAGCGAGATCCCAAGGCTTACTGGACTTTCCGACATCTGATGCAGCGTGTGCATTCGGAAAATTGTCGAGTCGAGAGAAAATGGATTTGTGAGTTGTGTCGAGTTTAGAGTGAGATGGTCGAGTCACGTCGGTGAATGTTATACTTTCTTTGTTTGTTTATATTTTTATGTCGAGCTTATCTTGAATTGTTGAGAAGTTGACCCTTTCCGTGGTGCCTTCAATTCATGGCGGTTACCCGAGCGATGTCGAGGCGCGAGGAACTTCGGCGATGAAACGATGCCGAGGAGGAGCTCGGCGAGGACCCGAGTGGCGACCTCTATCTGTCGTGATTGTTTATTTGTTGGATGTTTGTTTTTACGAGGACTGTACTTGTTTTCTTTGTGTTCGAGGTCGTGACCAGTTTAGGCGGTGTTGTTTTGTTGCTACTGAGGTAGGCTGGTGGTCTTACTTTTGGAGCAGCCCCCTGCGTGGGAGTCTGCCGGAAGTACCCCCAGGGTATGACTGCTCTTTTGAAGTTGTCGTACCTTAGGTGTATTTTCTTTGCACATTTGCTACTCTGTATTTTGTATACATTATTATTCGGGTGATATATATATATGTATGTTATGCATGTATGTTTTATTTGAATTTAAGTCTTGTGTCTTAGTTGCACCATGTTTCGAAAAGCTGTAAATACTCTGATGTGCACGAGTTGGTTTTATAAAAAAAAAAAATATATCGTATTTTTAAAAGGCACAAGAGTTTTGTTTTTAAAACACATCTCATATAGGTTTATGTTGAGCTTGGTGTGTTGAGCTCGGTAACTCGAGTTCGGTATATTGAGCTCGGTAGCGGTCCGGAAACGGGTCGTTACACGTTTTACCGCTAAGAGATGTGATTCCTTAGGATTTGCTTGAAAACGTGCACACATACAAACACTAGACATAATATCCGGACGACTTGCAGTGAGATAGAGAAGAGATCCTATCATACCTCGATACTTACTTACTTCGACCGACTTACCACCTTCATCTTTGTCAAGATAGCATGATGTGCTCATGGGAGTTGAGATTTCTTTGGCGTTGCTCATTCCAAATCTTTTAAGCAACTCCTTGCAATATTTGGATTGATTTATAAAAATTCCTTCTTTTGTTTGTTTGATTTGAAGTCCAAGGAAGTAATTTAGCTCTCCCATCATTGACATTTCAAATTCACTTTGCATGATATCAGAAAATTCCTTACACAAGGATTCATTAGTAGCACCAAATATTATATCATCGACATAAATTTGAACAAGTAAAATGTCATGCTTTTTGTGTTTAATGAAAAGAGTGGTATCAACTTTTCCTCTTTCAAAACCTTTTTCAAGTAAATATTTGCTCAACCTCTCGTACCAAGCTCTCGGAGCTTGTTTTAAACCATATAAAGCCTTTTTCAATTTGAAAACATGATTTGGAAATTCAAAATTTTCAAACCGGGAGGTTGATCAACATATACTTCTTCTTGAATAAAGCCATTAAGAAATGCACTTTTAACATCCATTTGAAAAAGTTTGAAATCCATGATGCATGCAAATGCGAGAAGCATACGAATAGCTTCTAATCTAGCCACGGGTGCATAGGTTTCATCGAAATCTATGCCCTCTTGTTGGTTATAGCCTTTTGCAACAAGTCTAGCTTTATTTCTAACAATGATACCGTTTTCATCAAGCTTGTTGCGAAAGACCCATTTGGTCCCAATGACTAGGTGATCTTTAGGCCTAGGGACAAGTTCCCAAACATCATTTCTCTCAAATTGATTTAATTCCTCTTGCATAGCAAAGGTCCAATGCTCATCAAAGATGGCTTCATTGGCGTCATTTGGTTCAATTTGAGAGACAAAGGCCATATGATGACATGCATGATTAAGAGAATTTCAGTCGTTACCCCTTTTGAGATATCACCTATTATGTTGTCAAGAGGATGGTTCTTTGAGACTCTCCATTCCTTTGGAAGATTTGAGTGAGAGAGTTCTTGAGAGGGTTGAGGCAAGGACTCTTGATCCTCCTTTTGAACTTTTGATCTCTCTTGTTCCTCTAAATAGGTATCTCCAAAAACTTACAAGACCATCAACATTTTCTTCTCTTGAAGATTTGGGGTTAGATTCATCAAAAGAAACATGCACAGATTCTTCAACAGTCCAAGTTCTTTTATTAAAAATTCGAAAAGCTTTACTAGAAGTGGAATATCCAAGAAATAAACCTTCATCAGCTTTAGCATCAAATTTACCAAGGTTATTCTTACCATTGTTTAGGACAAAACACTTGCATCCGAAAACGTGAAGGTGGGAAATGTTGGGCTTCCTTCCTTTGTAGAGTTCATACGGTGTTTGCTTAAGGATCGGCCTTATAAGAACTCGATTCATCACATAGCAAGCGGTGCTCACGGCGTCTGCCCAAAAGTACTTAGGAAGGTTAGTCTCATTGAGCATTAAAAGCATCATTTTTGTGAGAAATAAATAAAGTCCATGTATAACGAGAATAGTCGTCCACAATAACAAGAGCATAGTAATTGCCACCAAAGCTTTTAGTTCTAGAAGGGCCAAATAAATCCATATGTAAAAGTTGTAAAGGCCGGTTTGTAGAAACAATATTTTTAGATTTGAAAGATGCCTTTACTTGTTTTCCTTTTTGACATGCATCACAAAGTTTATCTTTTTCAAAACGAAGCTTTGGTAAGCCAATTACTAAGTCCTTTCGAACTAACTTATTAAGATGATCCATGTGAATATGAGCCATTCTCCTATGCCATAGCCAAGATTCATCCTCTTTACTAATAAGACAACATGCATCATTTGAAGGTATTTTATCTAAATCAAGCATATAGATATTTCCAATTCTAGGTCCAATTACAATAACATTTTCATTTATAGAATCCATGACCATGCATTTTGAAGAATCGAAAACCACTTTGTTTCCTTTATCACAAAGTTGACTAATGCTTAGCAAATTATGCTTCAAACCATCCACATACAAAACATTTTCAATAGTGGGATTAGGACTCTTACCAATAGAACCAATCCTAAGAATTTTACCTTTGTTGTTGTCACCATACCGGACATAACCACTATTCTTAGGTACCAATGAGGAGAACTTGCTTTTGTCTCCTGTCATGTGCTTTGAGCAGTAGCTATCAAGATACCAATTTAAGTCCTTGGCTTTCAAGCACACCTACAACAACAAATCATATTTTAACCTTTGGTACCCAAACCATCTTGGGTCCATATGAGTTAGTCTTGGGCAAGGTGCCCTTTGGAATCCACATATTTTTGCCAACTACATTTTTATTCTTTCTAATATTGGAACTGGAAGCAGGGTGACCATTTCTACCACAGTGAAAGCATTTAATGAAAGGACTACTTGAGGGTTTGTTGTGATTGAAGAGTTTAAAAGATTTTTCATGAATTTTTGGATGATAACCTAAACCAGCTTTTCTAAAAGTACCTTTTTGGTTTCCTAAAATAATGTTTAGATTATCTCTTCCCATTGTAAATTTTGCAAGAGTGTTATTTAAATCCTCAACCTTATTTTTCAAAACACTACACTCATTGCATTTTAAAACTTCATCTTTTTATTTTCACAAGATATGGGAGGAGAAGTTTCAATCACAAAGAACTTGTTTTTCTTTAAGCATCAGTATCTCTTTGTTTAAAATTTCAATTTTTGATAGAAGAGTAGAGATGGTTTTCTTAGAAGAAAGAATAACTTTTTCAAGTTTAATCGTTTCATTATTTAATTCTTTACAAGCAATAAGCACCTCATCATAAGTTAAAGGAGATTCGAGTTCAAGAGCATTTCCCTCATCCTCCTCGTGTTTTGCCATGAGACATAAGTTGGCCTCGGTAGTACCTTCATGGGTCAATAGAAGGGTGTCCCACATTTCTTTAGCTTGATCTTGCAGTTTGAGACCCTATAGAACTCATCGTAGCTTAAAGCAGAAGTGATGATGTTCTTAGCTTTCAAATTGTATTGGACCTTTTTCTTATCATCTTCGGTCCAAAGTGTTCTTGGTTTGTCTACCACTGCATCATTAATTGATTGAGTGGGGACAAATGGACCATTTTCCACAAAGATCCCAAATATCAAGATCAACACCCTCAAGAAAGATTTGCATTCTATCCTTCCAATAACCATACCCTCACCAATGAAAAATGGGGGTCTGTTTCATGGAGGTTCCTCGTTATTGTTTGAAGTCATTCTCTTGAGACGGTTAAGTCCTTTATACAAGAGTCTAGCTCTGATGCCACTTGTTGACAAGTGACTCCAAACACAAGAGAGGGGTGAATTGTGTGTGAGCGGTGGTTTCAAAAAAATTAAGAGAAATAAGGGCTAATTATGAGTTGCGGAAATATTAATGTGAAATAGATAAATCACTTGAAGAATAAAATGCAAAGCGAGTTAAAAATAAAGTAAATAGTAAGATATAAATAATAATAAAATAAAGTACAGAAATTTAATTGGTGAAAAGTAGAGATAAGGAGTAAAAAAGCACACAACAAATTATCCAGGTTCGGCCACCTAACACCCCTGTGGCCTACGTCCCGTCCCCAAAGCAAACCACTATGGGATTTTCACTAAGACACTAGCTTTTAAATCGGGTTCACTAGAAACCTTTACAACTCTAAACCAGAGCAATACGTTCAAGAGATATCACCTCTCTATGAACACCTTGGGATTCCTACCCAAAAATAAATGATTTTCACAAATAAAATGAGGCGAAAAAGATACACTCAATAGTGCGGATATAACAAATTGAAGCTCAAATAATACAACTCAAATTTTGTAGAATAAAAGACTCTCGAGAAAATTGTGCTCAAATAAGTGTGAGTGATGAAAAATATTTGTGAGTTTTTGGCACAAAAATTAAGCAACTGCGTCGTTATTGTTGTGTTTAAGAAAGAGCCTGGCGTTGTATATTTATAGACCGGCCAGGAGGCGTTTGCCCGTTGAGTTTTGATTTGTCCGTTGGAAGATTTGACCGTTGCAGGATGATTATTAAAAGGATTTGTCGTTGCAGCGTTTAAAAAAAGATTTGTCCGTTGGAATTTGTCCGTTGCGTTGAAAACACGGAGACGGCTCGGCATACGACCTCTAAAGACAGCTCGGCAGACGACCTCGCCACATAGCTCGACAGACGACCTCGACACAGCTCGGCATATGACCTCTGAACAGCTCGGCAAAGACCTGCGCACGGCTCGGTATCGACCTCGACCGCATTTCGGCATATGACCTCACGAGCGGCTCGGCACGCGACCTCGATGCAGCGACCTCATCGGCTTCGACAAGGATCATCGGCTCATCACGCGACCTCCTCCTCGATTCGACATACGACTTACTCGAGCTCGACATACGACTTCCTCGGATCTCGACCGCGCGACTTAATCCTCGGCTCGACATCCGAGCTCCTCACTCGACATCCGACACGAGATATGCATGTCAAAATATTTTGTGCGTGTGTGATTTAATTTTAATTGAGAGCTTTTTATTACTACTTACAAATTGTCTTAATAAAGATAAATAAATACCCAGAACCCAAAGACTTGAAAAACTATCATTCTTGATACGCGTCTTGGTATTCTTTTCCACTTTTTGCACGGTTGACTATTTGTAAAGCTCCCTTTTGTCAATCATCAAAACCATCCTGTCAAGGCATGTATTCACACAATCATATCACCTATCATATCTTGTCCATCTAGTTAAGATCTTATCCAACAATGAGGGTTGAGTTGGAAACCAACAAGATAGGATAAAAAAGTTGCTTTCTCGTTCACTCTTATAAAAAGTAATTTAAAATTTAATAAGATAAAAACACTATTTAAAATAAAAGTAAAATTTTAAAAATATAATTTTAGAAATTATAAAAAGATAAAAAATAGTTTAAATTCATAAATTTAATTTCAAAAATTATATGTAATTTTTTAACCAGGGTAATTTTCTTATTTTATTTAATAGAAATAATTTAAAAATTATAAAAAATATTTTAAAATATAATAAAGCATAAAAGTATTTAAAATAAAAAATAAAAGTAAAAAGATAATATTATAAATTAATTTAAACTGATAAAAATATTAATAATATTAATACTTAATTTTAAAAATTATATGTTAATTTGTCATAAGGATAATTTTGTCATTATATATTATTTAAAGAAACTAAATATTATACAAAATTAATTTAAAATCTAATAAATTAAAAACATTTTTAAATAAATACTAAAAGCTAATATTAAAAACTATAAAAAATTTCTGTAAGTTAAAAATATGTAAAAATATCAAAAAAAAAAATTAAAAAATTATATATAATTTTTTTCATAAGGGCGATTTTGTTATTTTAGATGATTAATAGATAAAAAAATATATAAAATTCAAGACTAAGAAAATATCAAAAAATTTAAAATAAAAACTAAATTTAAAAGTTCATATTAAAAATTATAAAAAAAAGTATTTTCAATTGATAAAAAATATTAAAAATGATTTTTTATGCAATATTAAAAACTTTATATAATTTTGTCACATTGATAATTTTTGTCATTTTATATTATTTATATCCTATCATACTAATTTGGTTCATCTCAAATACATAATAGATTACTTTAATGTTATCTAGTTTGTTATGAAGTGCGTATCAAACACAAAATAAGATAAGAGCTTATCATATATATAATCTATCACATCCTTATCCAACTCTCTTGTCCTATACCTAAATATACTAATAGGTTTTTTTGATCAGTAAATATACTAATAGGTTTACATAACTACAAATATTTCTGGTAAAATAAACTACAAATATCATGTTTATCTAAAATTTGGCCAACATGCACATATTAGTATTAGATTCACACAAGCCTTAAATTTTAGAAAAGAGGCCTTGTGTAACACCCTGTTTCCGAAGCGCTACTGTGCAACCCAATTTAATGCTGAAAACATTTGATGCTTGTATGATTTCAATAAAAAGTACTCTTCTGTCTTTTGCAATGGAAAATAAGAGTAATTTTTTTTTCTTTTTTTTTTCCTTTGAAACCCTTTTCAAAATGAGACAAAGAGTACTACAGTTTTCTAAATGATGCCGAATCAGAATTTTACAATTATCAGAGTATAACACATCACATTGAACGCTTCCCATAATATAAAATAATATAATCATTTCGCACTGAGGCGGGGTTTTCTGAAAAGAGTAATTACAAGATAACAAAGACAATATCCTAAGCTAAGCTGGCCAACCACTATGACTCTTACTGAGAAACCGTTCAGCAAGATCCGAACATATAGCACTTAGAGGAATCTTCCACAACCGGCTCATTCTTCAACGCTCCTGGAAAGATGAAATAGTAGCAACTGTAAAACTCCATCTGGAAATGACATCCATAAGAATGTCCAATCCAACAACAGTGCAAGGGTAAATTTTTTGTCCACGAGTTTATCATAGGCTATGTCGCATGCAAACAATATATATATAATACAACAACAAGCCTTTATATACATATACATACTTAATAGACCGCACATGTAACACCTGAGGACGAGATCGACATCGTATTAGGACGACGTATCGAGACCTCGACCAAGACCTTGTGTCGAGATCCCGTGACTAGATCGTTTGCCGAGATCATTTGTCGAGCTGATGAGACCACGTGCACTAGGCTTTGGTGAGGAGGTCGGCGTGTAGAGTTGATGAAGTCGCGTCTGCAGAAGCGATGAGGGCGCAAGTCGGTGAGGAGACCGCGTTCACGAACTCGTGTTAGAACCTTGTACGTTTGCACGAGCACCCTTGTCGACATCGTGTCGAGATGACACCTCGTATTATTTCGGACGGTAGTCAGGGTTATTATGATATTGTTTGTAAATATTACATTGTCGACTTGCGTTGGCCGAAGCAGTATAGGGTAATTATGAGAGGAACGAGTTAACGGGTAGATGATTGATGGGATTGGCATCTTATAGCTGGAGTTACGTTTATACCCCTTTCTCGCCAGCTGTATACCACGACCGATTCCCTCACGCTCATTCTTTCTCTTTTCTTCTTCCTTCCTTCTGCTCTGTGTTTTGTTATTTTCTTCAAAAATTTCCATCGACGAAACCGTGAGTTCCATCGAGATTCTGCACAAGCTTTCTTCATCAATTTTGTTCATCATCAACTTCTCGACCCATATCTCGTCTGATCGATCATCACCGTTGAGGTATGAAGAACAGATTTTTATCTTCTTCGTGCTACTGTTTAGCGCTAATTCTTCTTCCATTTTTAACCAGTTTTATGCTTCCAAATCATGTCAAATTGATGGGTTTTCTTATTCACGATATTACCTATCTTTTTAACCGATTAATTGGGCTTGTAAAACAAATTTCTTCCTCTGTTTTTCTGCAATCGGCAGTGCCCAGAAACCTCCATTTTTGGTTCGTTTCGATTTCTTGTTTTTCATTCGTTGCTTCTGATTATTGTTGTTGTCGATCTTTCTGTTGAAGCATCAGATAACTTTTTCATGAAATTTTGATCGAAATCCCTAACTTTGTGTTAGAGGAAAAATATATTTCAGTTCTTGAGTTTTATATTTTTCTGGGTTGTGGTTGAGTTTGGGGATGAGAGAGTTAGATGTATTGGAACCCATAGATCGATCTGAGTTATGTTTGCTTTAGGAAATCATTTCAGAGATCGAGTGAATTCGAATCGAGGTGTGCGAAAGCGAATCTAAGGACGCCGGCGTGAGAATCCAGATCGAGGATTGTACGTGGCGAGGGCGACTGAGAAGCGTACGTGTGGAAGTCGTTGTCGAGGTCGCTGGAGACAGCCGTGGCGAGAACGAGGAAGAGAAGTCGTTGTCGAGCTCTTAGAAGGCGGTGTGTCGAGGTCGTTGTCGGCGACATTAACTTGGAGTTCGGTAAGGGCAACTCCTAGAAATCTCTAAGGCTTTATTTTATAAGTCCTTAAGTAAGGCGCTTCACATTAATATTTTCGTAGTATGCTAAGCGTAAGGGCATTTCATATTCTACGTTGTTATGTTTTTGTGTATGGATTTCCTCTTTTGTGTGGAGGTGAAATGTTGTGATATGATTGAGTTTTTGCATGTATTTAATATGTGATTGAATATATGTCGTGAAGTGTGTATTGCATGTTGAATTGCGTTTCTTCATGTCGAGCTTGCTCTTTTATTTGACATGCGGTTGAATATCTTGTGTTTAACTCTTTGAATATCATTATCGTGGCCGAATTGTTCATCGAGTGAGCGAGCTAGGTGAGTCGTATGACGTTTTTGAGCCGTGACCAGGATAAGCGAGGGTGCTAGGTCCCCTTTTTGTTCACGGGAGATTGACTGACGTCGCCACGCTCACGGGACCTGAGTTATTGTCCTAGGGAGAGCGAGGATCCCAAGGCTTTGCTGGACTTTCCGACATCTGATGCAGCGTGTGCATTAGGAAAAATTGTCGAGTCGAGAAAATGGATTTGTGAGTTGTGTCAAGTTTAGAGTGAGATGGTCGAGTCACGTCGGTGAATGTTATACTTTCTTTGTTTGCTTATATTTTTATGTCGAGCTTATCTTGAATTGTTGAGAAGTTGACCACTTTCCCGTGGTGCCTTCAATCCATGGCGGTTACCCGAGGCGATGTCGAGAAGCGCGGGTAACTCGGCGATAGATGATGCCGAGGAGGAGCTCGGCGAGGACCCGAGTGGCGACCTCTATCCGCCGTGATTGTGCATTTGTTGGATGTTTGTTTTTACGAGGGTGTGCTTCGTTTTCTTTTGTGTTCGAGGTCGTGACCAGTTTAGGCGATGTTGTTTTGTTGCTCTGAGGTATCTTGGTGGTCTTACTTTTGGGCTTGACCCACTGCGTGGGAGTCTGGGAGTACCCCAGGTATATTTGCTCTTTTGAAGTTGTCATTACCTTAGGTGTATTTTCTTTACACATTTGCTACTCTGTATTTGTATACATTATTATTTGAGTGATATATATATGTGTATGTTATGCATGTATGTTTTATTAGAATTTAAGTCTTGTGTCTTAGTTGCACCATGTTTGAAAAATTTGTAATTACTACGATGTGCCTGAGTCGGTTTTAAAAAAATATATCGTATTTTAAAAAGGCCTGAGAGTTTTGTTTTTTTTTTTTTTTTTTTAAACACATCTCATATAGGTTTATGTTGAGCTTGGTGTGTTGAGCTCGGTAACTTCGAGCTTCGGTATATTGAGCTTCGGTAGCGGTCAGGAAGCAGTCGTTACATTGTTGATATCAGGCTTGATTCGGTTACCAGAAATTTGTGCATAGGAAGATTTGGGTGGTCACTATGTCGGGTTATGTGTGTTGGGTACCTAGTTGTATTATGTTGATTCTTTGTTTGATTAAGTGAAGCACTTATTGCTTGAGAAATTGTTTGAACTGTTTCTTGATTGAAGCGGTGTGTTTTAACACATCCTTGTTGTGAGATTCGGGGTTTTGAACTTTGTGGAATCTAATGCCACCTCGTAGGAATCGACATACGCAGCGAGAACGTCGACATGGAGCAGGCTATTCAAGCTATGGCCGAGATGGCGGCAGCCATGGCTCAACAATCAGGCTGCGCAACTCAACAGGCTAACGCGATGGCTCAGCCAGACGGCGGCGTTAACTCAGCGAGAACTTGCGGCCAGCGACAAAGCGAGCGAAATCTTTGAAGCGAGAGGATTGGCGGACCAGGAAGCATGATCCACCAGAAGTTCTACGGTGAGCCAAATCGGATAAAGGCGATCTTTGGATGCAAGAGATCGAGAAGATCTTTGAGGCACTCCATTGCGGGACAGCGTGAAGGTCGACTATGCCACCTACTTACTGCTAGGAGGCCTTGAGTATTGGTGGAGAGGTGAAACAAGCGTTTATAGCGAACATCGCGAGATGACACAGGAGCTTTTTCGTGAAAGGTTTTTGGACAAGTACTTCCGGATCTTGCACGAGCCGAGAAGGAGCAAGAATTTCTTCAAGCTGCGGCAAGGCAACTTCGGCGGTGTCCAGTATGCGACAAGTTCGAATCGTTGGCGAGGTATTTCAGTCCATTTCGTGGCCGAGTTGACCAGAGATGGTTGAGTGAGAGATTCCAACGAGGATTGAGATTCGACATTGAAGTCGATAGTGTCGTTGAGGATCCAAAATCTCGAAGGTGATTGATCGATGTGTCGAGGTAGAAGGAGTGAGCCACTGAAGAAGACTATTGTGGGCGGACCGGTGAGACCCCAGTGCGGGGCGAATTTGCACGAAAGAAACCACCGCGAGAAGAGGCCTTACGGCCAGGCCTCGGGGAACAACAACGAGGGGATGTCGTCAGATGACCCAATCTGCAGGAGTGGAGGTCGGCCGGTGTCGAGGTGATTTGCTACCGATGTGGAAAGTCGGGACATTCTGCGATGCGTACTCGAGAAGGAGGAGGTGTGTTTCAACCGCAGAAGCCAGGGCATTTTGCTAAGGATTGTCCTACACCTAAAGCTGAACCGACTATGCTTGCGGCAAAGGCCAAAGGAAGCGTCAAGTGGCTAAAGGCGAGTTTTTCTGCATGAGTGGCGAGAAGGTGAGCAGTGATGATCTTATCCAAGGTGAATGTGAGATCGAGGGTAAATCCTTATCCGTTCTTTTTGATTAGTGCAACCCATTCCTTTATTTCTTCTGATTGTGTGAACCATTTGAGCTTGACTGTGATCGCTTTACTGGATTTAAATTAGTAGTTACAACCCGGTGCTAAAACCTTAGTCACAAACACCGCATGTCTTAATTGTGTAGTGATTATTGAGTAGAAAGTTTGTGGTCAATTTGGTTTGTTTGCCTCTTAAGGGCTTAGATGTTATCCTCGGGATGGATTGGTTGTCACACCACCATGTCCTTTTGGTGTGCCAGTAAAGCTGTAATTTTTCCGGACCTTGGAGTCTCGATTATCTTTCTGCCGAACTTATTGGAGTTTCTTTGAAAGAAGGAACTAGGGAATACATGTATCACGGCTAGTTGGAAGTTTTCCAATGGTCGGCGTGAAGAATGTTCGGTGGTGTGTGACTTTGAGGGCGTTTTCAGAAGGCGTGCCAGGGTTACCACCAGTCGCGAGAGGTCGAGTTCTCCATCGACACGATTCCGAGGAACAGGACCGATTTCAAAGCGCGTGCGGGATGTCTCTGCCGAGATGAAAGAGTGAAGTCCCGGATCGAACACTTGGAGTCGAAGCGATTCATCTGACCGGCGTGTCACCGTAGAGCTCCGGTGTTGTTGGTTAAGAAGAAGGATGGACGATCAAGGCGTGCGTGGATTATCGCGAGCTCAACAAGGTTACCGTGAAGAACCGTTATCCGTTACCACGTATTGGCGACTTGATGGACCAACCGTGGGCGGCGATCTTTTCAAGATAGACTTGAAGTCGGGCTACCATCGATTCGCGTGAAGGAGGAAGATGTCGCCAAAAGCGACTTCCAGGACTAGATACGGTCACTACACAGTACTTGGTGATGCCGTTTGGAGTGACGAATCGCCCGGTATGTTTATGGACTACATGAGCAGGATTTTCCATTCGTTTTGGATCGATTCGTTGTAGTATTCATCGACGACATATTGATTTACTCGAGGAACCGAGAAGAGCACGCATGAACACCTATGTCGAGTACTACGGATATTATGAGATAAGCAACTCTATGCCAACCTATCGAAGTGTGAATTTTGGCTTGAAGAGGTGAATTTTCTTGGTCACGTGATTTCCGGAGAAGGGATACCGTGGATCCAACTAAGATTGGCGGTGATAGCATGGGAACAGCGAAGGCGGTTCTGAGATCAGAGTTTTGTCGGCTTAGCGTGCTATTATCAAGATTCATTGAAGGTTTCTCGAAGATTGTCGCGCCTCTTTACGATTGGCGAGGAAGGATCAACCTTTTGCTTGGGCCAGGAGTGTGAAGCCGATTTTCAACGGCCGAAGGAGCTTTTGGCGACGGCGCTGTCTTGATTTGGCTCAACCGGAAGAGCCTTTCGAGGTGTATTGTGATCGTCACACCAGGATTGGGATGCGTCTTTGATGCAACATCGGAAGGTGGTCGCGTATGCTTGAGGCGACTTAAGATTCACGAGAGGAACTACCTACTCCACGACTTGGAGCTAGCGGCCAGATGGATTTCTGTTGAAGATATGGAGGCACTACCTTTATGGGAGCACTCTTCTTTGTTTTCAGCGATCACAAGAGCTTGAAGTACTGTTCGACCAGGAAAGAGCTCAACATGCGTCAGCGTAGATGGGCGGAAATTTCTCGAGGACTACGACTTTACGTTGGAATACCATCCCGGTAAGGCTAACGTAGTAGCGGATCGTTGAGTAGGAAGAGCGTTTTAACCTCGGTAATGATGATCGAGGAGTTGGAGATGCTCGGAAGTTCCGAGATTTGAAGTTGAGTGTCGAAGTTTCACCGGAAGGTGAGATTTGGTATGCTTACCATTTCTAACAGATTGTTGGGCGAGATCAGAGACCAGCAAGTTCATGACGAGCTTACGCAAGAAGGTCGATTGATAAGCGCAAGGGAAGGCGGCGAATTCAGGTCGGAGGCGGGCGACATCTTGAGGTGCAATGGCCAGTGTGCGTGCCTAACGTATCCGTGAGGAAGTTGATTCTCGGCGAAGCGCGCCAAAGCAACTTTAGTATTCATCCAGATTCTGAAGATGTATCAAGACTTGAAGAAGCATTTTTGGTGGTCAGGAATGAAGAAGCAAGTGGCCGAGCACGTAGCTTCATGTTTGGCGTGTCGGCCGAAGGTGGAGCACCAACGACCGCAGAATGCGGGAATACTCTGATAAACAGCGTACCAGTATGGAAATGGGACGATATTTCCATGGATTTCGTTGTAGGTTTGCCGAAGGCGCAGAAGAAGAATGATTCGATTTGGGTGATCGTTGACCGATTGACCAAATCTACTCATTTCTTGCCAGGGAGGTCGACATATAACGTGGAAAAGGTGGCCGAGATCTACGTCGCGGAGATAGTACGACTTCATGGAATACCTCTTTGATCGTGTCGGACCGAGATCCAGTTCACGTCTCATTTTTGGAGGAATTGCAGGAGGCGATGGGAACCGAGCTCAGGCTTTGCTCGGCATATCATCCGCCGGTCGACTGGCCGATCGAGAGAACGATCCAATCGCTTGAAGATTTGTTGCGAGCTTATGCGTTAGATCACCGAGGAAGTTGGGACGGCGTCTTACCATTGGTGGAGTTCACATACAACAGCGGTTCCATGCGAGTATTGGGATGGCACCTTTTGAAGCGGCTGTATGGACGGAAATGTCGACGCCTCTTTGTTGGTACCAGGGCGGCGAAGCTAATCGTAGGACCAGATATGATCCGGCCGGACTACCGAGAAGATCCGTTTGATCGAGAGATCGGATCACGAACATCTCAAAGTCGGCATGTAAGAGTTATGCGGACCAACGACGTCGACCACTCGAGTTCGAGGAAGGAGAACATGTATTTCTTAGAGTCACCCCACTCTTCGGAGTTGGTCGGCGATCAAATCCAAGAAACTTACCCCTAAATTCATTGGACCTTACCAGTTCTTCGTCGTATTGGTCGATGGCATATCGATTGCATTACCCCCATTCTTGTCGAACATCCACGGCGTCTTCCACGTCTCACAATTGCGGAAGTATGTTTAGACCCTTCTCATGTCATCGAACCGGATGTGATTCAATGAAGGGCGACCTATCTTTTGAAGCGTCACCAGCAAGGATCGTTGATCGGAAAGCCAAGCGATTCGCGGAACAAAGAGATTCAACTTGTCAAAGTTGTGTGGGATCAAAAGGCGGAGATGCGACTTGGGAGCTGGAGGAAGATGAAGACTTCGATTACCACTGAACTTTTCCGAGGTAAGAATCTTATTTGCAATTTCGAGGGCGAAATTTTTTAGAGGGAGAGATTGTAACACCTGAGGGCGAGATCGACATCGTATTAGGACGGCGATCGGAGACCTCGACCAAGACCTTGTGTCGAGATCCCGTGACTAGATCGTTCACGAGATCATTTGTCGGTGATGAGACCACGATGCACTAGTCTTTGGTGAGGAGGTCGCGCGTGTAGAGTTGATGAAAGTCGCGTCTGGGGATGAGGGCGCAAGTCGAGCCGGAGAGACCGGCGTTCACGAACTCGTGTTAGAACCTTATGCGTTTGCACGAGCACCCTTGTCGACATCGTGTCGAGATGACACCTCGTATTATTTCGAGCGTTATTCAGCGTTATTATTATATTGTTTGTAATTATTACATTGTCGACTTGCCGTTGACCGACAGTATAGGGTAATTATGAGAGGAGCGAGTTAACGGGTAGATGATTGATGGGATTGGCATCTTATAGCTGGAGTTACGTTTATACCCCTTCTCGCCAAATGTATACCACGGCCAAATTCCCTCACGCTCATTCTTTCTCTTTTCTTCTTCCTTCCTTCTGCTCTGTGTTTTGTTATTTTCTTCAAAAATTTCCATCGACGAAACCGTGAGTTCCATCGAGATTCTGCACAATCTTTCTTCATCAATTTTGTTCATCATCTACTTCGACCCATATCTCGTCATGATCGATCATCACCGATTGAGGTATGTAGATCAGATTTTTATCTTGTTCGTCCTACTGTTTAGCGCTAATTCTTCTTCCATTTTTAACCAGTTTTATGCTTCCAAATCATGTCAAATTGATGGGTTTTCTTATTCACGATATTACCTATCTTTTTAACCGATTAATTGGGCTTGTAAAACAAATTTCTTCCTCTGTTTTTCTGCAATCGGCAGTGCCCAGAAACCTCCATTTTTGGTTCGTTTCGATTTCTTGTTTTTCATTCGTTGCTTCTGATTATTGTTGTTGTCGATCTTTACATTTGAAGCATCGGATAACTTTTCATGAAATTTTGATCGAAATCCCTAACTTTGTGTTAGAGGAAAAATATATTTCAGTTCTTGAGTTTTATATTTTTCTGGGTTGTGGTTGAGTTTGGGGATGAGAGAGTTAGATGTATTGGAACCCATAGATCGATCTGAGTTATGTTTGCTTTAGGAAATCTGTTTTCCGAGATCGAGTGAATTCCGAATCGAGGTGTACGGGAAAGCGAATCTAAGGGCCAAGCGTGAGTAATCCAGATCGAGGATTGTGCACGTGTCGAGGTCGAAAGCGTACGTGTCGAAGTCGTTGTCGAGTTCGTTGGAGACAGCCGTGTCGAGATCGAGTAAGAGAAGTCGTTGTCGAGCTCTTAGAAGACAGCTGTGTCGAGGTCGTTGTCGAGCAGCATTAACTTGGAGTTCGGTAAGGGCAACTCCTAGAAATCTCTAAGGCTTTATTTTATAAGTCCTTAAGTAAGGGCGCTTCACATTAATATTTTCGTAGTATGCTAGCGTAAGGGCATTTCATATTCTACGTTGTTATGTTATTGTGTATGGATTTCCTGATTTGTGTCGAGCTGAAATGTTGTGATATGATTGAGTTTTTGCATGTATTTAATATGTGATTGAATATATGTCGTGAAGTGTGTATTGCATGTTGAATTGCGTTTCTTCATGTCGAGCTTGCTCTTTTATTTGACATGCGGTTGAATATCTTGTGTTTAACTCTTTGAATATCGTATGCGGCGAATTGTTCATCGAGTGAAAGCGAGCTAGGTGAGTCGTATGGCGTTTGAGCCGTGACCCGGATAAGCGAGGGTGCTAGGTCCCCTTTTTGTTTACGGAGATTGACTAGACGCCGCCACGCTACGGACCTGAGTGATCCTAGGGAGAGCGAGGATCCCAAAGGCTTGGCTGGACTTCTTCCGACATACGGCAGACGGCGTGTGCATTCCGGAAAAATTGTCGAGTCGAGAGAAAATGGATTTGTGAGTTGTGTCGAGTTTAGAGTGAGATGGGCGGGTCACGTCGGGGAATGGTATACTTTGTCGTTTGCTTATATTTTTATGTCGAGCTTATCTTGAATTGTTGAGAAGTTGACCACTTTCCCGTGGTGCCTTCAATCCATGACGGATTACCCAGGCGATGTCGAGGCGCGGTAACTTCGGCGATGAAGCGATGCCGAGGAGGAGCTCGGCGAGGACCCGAGTGGCGACCTCTATCTGTCGTGATTGTCTGTTTGTTGGATGTTTGTTTTTCCGAGGGACTGCACGCCGTTTTCTTTTGTGTTCGAGGTCGTGACCAGTTTAGGCGGTGTTGTTTTGTTGCTCTGAGGGTATCTTGGTGGTCTTACTTTTGGGCTGACCCCTGCGTGGGAGTCTGTAGGAAGTACCCCAGGGGGTATATTTGCTCTTTTGAAGTTGTCGTACCTTAGGTGTATTTTCTTTACACATTTGCTACTCTGTATTTGTATACATTATTATTTGAGTGATATATATATGTGTATGTTATGCATGTATGTTTTATTAGAATTTAAGTCTTGTGTCTTAGTTGC